>JAJOZX010003669.1:442500-478998 GCA_023014485.1 Bathynomus jamesi | reverse complement strand
TACCAAATTGGGAAATAGTGTAAGTAATGAGGAGGGCGTCAGAACGCTTCAAAATGATCTTGATAGGTTGGTCGAATGGTATGGTACTTGGCAGATGACATTCAACTTAGACAACTTGACAACCGATTACTCTCTTGAGGAGGAACTTGACTGAGACTGATCTAGAGAAAGACTTAGGAGTTTATATTGGTAATGATCTCAAACTGCCAAAGCACTGTGCAGAAGTCGAAAAGAAGGCCTTAAAAATACTAGGTTATATTAAAAGACTGTTCCAGTTTAGGAACAGGGAGATTGTAATGCCTCTTTACATTTCTCTAGTTAGACCTCAGCTCGAGTATTGTGTACAGTTTTGGTCTCCGTCCCTTAGGAAGGATACAGAAAGGTTGGAAAGGGTCTAAGCAAGGGCTACAAAACTGATCCCTTCAATAAGACTAAAATTACGAACGTAGATTAGAGCGCTTAAATCTGTTTACTTCAGAGACCAGGAGGTTGCGCAGTCAACTTATTCAAGTTTTCAAGATGCCCAATAAAATAGACAGGGTAAACTACAGGAAATAATTCTCATTTAATACCAATCCGACAAGAAATAATGGCTTTAAATCAGAATAAAAACATTTAGTACCTTCATCTGTGGTAATTTCTTCTCCTAAAACTAGTTAATATCTGGAACCAACTTCCCTCGGACGTTGTTTCAAGCCAAAATGTATATATGTTTGAAAATAGGTAGGGCAAAGTTCTGAATACACTCAGGTTTAAGACTGTTCCCACATACGAGTATAACGGAGCACCGACAATTCAGCGCAGGACAATTCAGCGCCGACAATTCAGCGCAAAGACAATTCAGCGCAAGACAATTCAGCGCCGACAATTCAGCGCAAGTCAGTACAGTTAAAAGTTTAGTTAAAAATAATAAAAATAAATCGCAATAAATAAAAAAGAGAAAAATTTGTATATTTATATATATGCTAAATTGGGTCTGTATCGAAGGAGTGACATTTCAAAGGAGTGACACAACAAAGGAGTGACATAAATACCGTAACGAAGGAGTGACAAATCGGAGATAAAATTCAAAGGAGTATAATTATTAAAATTTTATTTAAAAAAACAAAATTTGTTAGAATTGTTAAAATTAAGATTTTATTTCAAAAACTAGAAACCTAACCTAACCTAACCTAACCTAACAGTTGCAAGCCTCTCTTCCCTCTGGATTTGTTCTTTCTTCTTCTTTGTTGGTATTTTCGCGCTGAATTGTCTTGCGCTGAATTGTCTTGCGCTAAATTGTCTTTGCGCTGAATTGTCTTGCGCTAAATTGTCGGCGCTGAATTGTCGGCGCTGAATTGTCGGGTCACGGAGTATAACATAATTTAAGAATCGATTACGTAAGTATTTTGAAAACAGTATTAAAACGTAACCCCGCAGGAGTTGTTTAAACAGTTACTCCTACACTTAGTCCTCACCCCAGTGACCCCACTTTAGAGAAACGACTCTGGTTGCATTGTCCCCCACAGAGCATGATCAAATATCGAGCAACTCAATTTTGATCACTTGCCTCATGAACACGTCAAAGCGGGATACTTTAATTCGCCTTAGCAACAACGGGTGATCAACCTCGAAACACCTTTATTCTTCATAAAGAACAAGTACACGGGGATAGATACAGGGCCCTCCCACTGATATTACTCGCGGGAAAGAGATCTTCTCTACTCTCGTGGTGGCGCAGCACCGCGAGGTATGAACAACTCAGTATATCACTTGCCGCATAAACACCTTTCACGGCGGGAGACCAAAATGAAACTCGGCGACATTTAAAGAGTTGGCAGACACATACACATGACATACATCCAATTACAGAAAACACGCTCACACACTTGCCTGCCTTGTTAATAGACTAAAGCAGTGGTGCACAAACTTTTTGAGGTGAGGGCCAAACCAACCATCTGTTTTATATGTAGGGGCCAGATATATAGATATTCTATTTTTTATAAATATGCATTTTTATAACCAGGGGTAATATTTCAGATTTTTCACTTTTTCATTGAATTGAAAAGACCTGTGGGGCCACTGAAAAGACCCGTGGGGGCCACATTTGGCCCGCGGGCCAGGGTTTGTGCATCGCTGGACTAAAGTATTTTGTACAAATACATAATTCCCTAATGAACAAAAGCTAAAAAAATGTATGACATGAATTAGGTGAGGTAAAGTTGCGTTTCTGTCGTCCCTATTTCTTTTTTTTCTCCCTTCTCTTGGGTGGCTGGGTGCGTGTGAAGGATGAGGGCAAAGTGTAAAAAATCTGACTTCCTTTCTCACTTCCCGTTTCAACCCCTTCCCTGCAGAAGCATTTCATCACCTTGCCAGCATGATGGCTTTCCGCGTGCATGGGTGTAGACACGGAGAGTTGCTTAATCCTTTTGGGCTAACCTGCAGTGGGCGATGGGGTCTTCATTGACCCGATAGCTAGGTAAATAGAGTTGTAAATATTTTGTATAAAATCAAAACATATGTTCGAGTTTTTTTGTGACGATATCAACTAGTTGATATATACGATTATCACAATTATATTATGTTAGTTTATACAACGATGCTTTCTAGTGTACGCTTTCTATATGTGCATAACGTAATTGTTGAGCTAGTTTATACTGTAGACTATACTATACTATACTATAGTTTATAGTACATTCTCTTCTTTCCTGTAAAATTTCCTTGGCTACTTTTCCAGGGTCAAGGTATTTTCTTCAACCTTTTTCCGTACCCGCCTCTGGCGGGGAGGAAGCGGAAGGTGGGGAGAGAGCATTATGCTTTCCTATCCACTTTTCTACTACTGCTACAATAATTGAAAAATGCACTAGTTTAATAACCGGAACCTTCGCGAGTGGACCGAAAGGTTTTTGAAGCTTTCTCTTGTTCTTATAACTAACTAACTCTCTCTGTAAACATCTCGAAAAGATATGACGGGCGGACTGAATGCATAGTTGAAGGTCCTTTTATATATATATATATATATATATATATTATATATATATATATATATATAAGGACCTTCAAATATGCATAGTTGAAGGTCCTTTTATATATATATATATATATATATAAGGACCTTCAAATATGCATTCAGTCCGCCCGTCATATTTTTTCGAGATGTTTACCTGATCGTAAATTAATAAATGTGATTTTGAAACGGGTGTTAAATTTTATACGTGACAGGGGTTGTCATTAAAATATTTAGAATTCTGCTCATGCATTTATAAGTGACATTAAGACAGCAGGAAAGGGTTTCTTTCAATAAAATGAAGACACTGATAAACAATGTTATTTATTAAAACTCATGACCTTGAATTTTAAGAGAAACTCTTAAAGAAGGCAGAGGAATATAATGATTCTTCTGTTGAAAACATTGATCATACCCAAGTTGGAGTATTGCTATATCCCCATATAAAAAAGAAGACATTAGTCAACTAGAAGGGATTCAGAGAAGCTTCACAGCCAAGACCAATGAATGTAAAAAACTAAATTACTAAATTACCTGGAAAGGATACGTGAATTAAATTTCTATTCCTTGGAAAGAAGACGAAGAAGAGAGGTACACTAATTTACACATGGATAATAATAGCGAAACTAGTCTCTAATCTCACTTTGAACCCATTCCAACAACAGTGGAAAGTACGAAAGGAAAAATATGTCGTGTTCCCAAACTAAAGGCTAGACAGGGAACATCCTCAACCTTGAAGGAAAATAGCTTTGTCGTGAGAGGGCCAAAACTGTTCAACCAGCTGCCCAAATAACTACGAATGATGCGGTGGTGGAAATCTTTATAATAATACCAGATGAACCAGAAGTACCTGGCTATATAAAATGGAGGGGGCAATAAACGAACTCTTTACTTCATCAGGTCAACCGAGAGGAGGGGCAACAAGCCTGACCTCTTTGAAATAAAGAATCATCGCACGGAATACCTTAAAGATTGAAAGGTGTATATAAGAATATAAAGGTATATATAAAGGTATATAGAGGTATATTTAAAGTTGTATATACAGTATATATTGGTATACCGATGCCCCTCGGTGGTGTAGTGGTTAGCGTCGCTGACTACGAAATCATCAGCCGAGGGATCGAGACCCGGTGACGGCAGGCGGCGCGCCCCGCAGCAAAACCCAGCTGTTCATCCTTCCATACACTAAAAAATTTGGTTGGTAGATAAATGGGTACCATGAGTAGCCTAGTAGTTAAGACGCTGGGCCGCTGGTGGGCCGTGGTTCAGATTCCACGTTAAACTGTAGGTCCAAGGTGGAGTGCCAAACTTGACCTTCGTCAGAATGAACAGTTCGGGCGGAAGCAAAACCAATGTTAACCAAGGTTAAAGTTATACACACACACACACACACACACACACATATATATATATATATATATCAAAAGGAAAGCTCAGTAAAGTTTTTATCATTCTGTAAATAATTTCCAAATCTTGTATTCTCTCACGAATTTCTTACCAAAATACTGTAAAAGAATGACTTGAATTCTAGACAGCTTCTTTTCAGTAGGTAAGCACTTCTCGGTAACAAAGCTTCCGGCTTCCCAAACTAGCGAAGCGAGCTCGTTCTTGCGTCTGCGTATAATCTATCGCAACACCCCCTCCCCCCCTTTCACCTTCTCACCCCACTCCCCATCCCTTCAATGGTATAATGATTAAATTACAGTTGAACTTTTGTGACTGAAGAAAATGTACTTTTTCTTATCTTCTATTTACTGTGAAAATAATTTTGTAGAACTTTTAAATAGATATCGCATCTTGGCTAAGAGTTTGCAGACATATTTTTCTACTCAAGCCTGAAGTCTGAATTATTAAGGATCCCCTCAACTTCAGAGGTACTGTATGAAAGTTTAGTTTTCGTTCTGTTTAGTTTTCGGGTTCTTGGTCCCTCCTGGTTATTAACTTCATGAAAGAGAATGGGAGAGCGCTAGACAAGCAGACTCTCTACTGCGAATATTTTCCACCTTTTTTGGATTTACTCAAGCAAGTTCATCAAAGAAGTTTCGAGACTTGATTAAGGTCACAGAAACCCCGAGGCAAACTATTTTATATATATATATATATGCCTACAGGGGGTTACCAAAAGAAAGTAAATATACACCACGATGATTGTCCTCAAGAACAAATAGCAAAGCTCATCAATGGAATGCCAGAACGTGTGTCACCTTTACATAATGGAAAGAGGAACGCAACACGATTCTAAATATATTCAATCAATAAATCTGTTATTATTTATTCACTTTTATTATCAAATAAAAAAATATAAAAAAAAACAGCCCGAAGGTGTCTATTGACTTTTGTCAACCCTCTTTACATATTTTAATAAAAAGTGCAACTCAGACCGTATCATTTTCAGCCTTTCAAATTTGTCGATATTTTCTTTTGTTCGTTCAAAGCATCGACGAATTTGCAGCGCAGAAGCTTGCAATGCATCCCTGTATTTGTCTGTGCTGACGCTCTTTGTTGTTCTTCAGTTAATTGCAACATTTTTAACAACTCAAAAATAAAAATAAAATAAAAGATGTAAAATGACAATAAATCTTTTTGAATTTCACTTTTTAATGACATTTTTGCCCCAAAAACATCGTTGGAAAACTAAAAAAAAAGTTATAAAGATGTGAAGTGGTCGAAGATTTTGTCAACTTACATCAACAGTATATTGATTCTGTAAAATACCGTTAACACAAACTATTATTATCATTAGAGCCCAGTAAAGCCTAAAGCTTTAATAAGGGCCAAATAAGATAAAATAAATAGTCTAGCTTTACAATTATATTGTAAATTGTAAAAACCAATGTATTAATTGTATTATTAATTAATAAAGGTTATTAATTTAATTCAAAACTGCTTATTAAAAAATCAATTAATTATCAATTAGGACTAATTATATCTTTTATTTATAAGTCTAAAATTGAATTATTATTATTGTTATTATTATTATTATTATTGTAGGTTTGGAATGCTTGATAAAAGCTGAATTTTCTGATAGGTTTAATAGATTTGATAGGTTTTTATAGGTTTAATTCCTAAAACGTTTTATAATACATATATTAATGCATATATACCGTTTCACTTCCGAAACGTCAACAACAAAAATTTCATATGTATGCGAGTCGTACGGTAAGCATTTTACAGTACTGTAATTGTGTTTGCTGTAGTTCAGTTTCCATGGCAACATATACGCTTAGATATGATATAATCTTTCTCGTAAACGAACTTCGTTGAAAAAATTTAAAATTTCTTCTCAAAAACAAGCAAACATTTCCTAGCTTCGCTCAGGAAATGTCTCCTTTGATGAGGAAAATACGAACGTACTTATAATTCTTTTTTCACATTTTTTGGCTACGTGACCTATATCGGTAAAGGTCAATGGGTACCCACCCCATCTATTGTAAGTACGACTTGGCCGAGCGTCAACAGATGGTGCGACGGATTTCAGGCCTACAGTAAACGAGGCATACTCCCTTTATACATCCAAATTTCAACGAAAGTTCTCCTCCCCTTCGTAGAAGACTGTGTTTGTCTAAATTAGGATTTCCCTAAACATGGTCTCCGAAATCATGAATATAGATTGCATAACGTCAACTAACATTAACGAGAAAGTGTATTTACTCATATTTACTAATTTATATAACCTCGTTAACCTCGTTGATGTTCCGTGTGTTAGTCTCTTCACACGAAGGTCAAGCTGGCAGCCCCGCCTCTAGGCCTGGCTTGGTGGAGGAGCGAGTTGCTTTCTTGCGGTGGAGAGTCTCCATCGCACATAGCCAGGTACACCCGGCTCATCTGGTACCGTTCTGAGCCAGGCATCTAGTCTTCTCTTGAAGAGTTCAACTTTGCCCCTGTAACGTTTCTGTGATCCTTTGGAAGCTGGTTAAAGAGTCTTGGCCCCCTGACAACCAAGCTATTTTCCTTCAGTGTTAAAGAGGTCCTTGTCGGGCCTTTAATTTGGGAACACTACATATTCTGCCTTTCCTATTTTCCAGCGTTGTTTGAATGATAATTGGGTTTAGTTGAGGTTTGGATATATATATATATATTATATATATATATATATATATATATATATATACGGGGCTCCAATAAACCTTAGCCCCCCCGCCCATGGCCTAAACCATTAAAGGTACAGTAAAACTAAACATACGTTACAAAAGAGAATTTAATCCTGCATTTAATGAGAAACAATTAAAACTTGGTGTTCCCGCCATTGGCTTCCAAGACAGCCTGAATTCGCTTTGGGTAGCTTGCCAAAAGTGACGTGAATAGATCTTGATCGTTACGCAAATTTGCTAAAACAGTTTCAATGTGTTGCGTCATTGTATCCTTCGAAAATCGATTTGCTGCAGGTTCTTGAAACAAGAGACATTCAACCTTGTCCTTTATAACTGATCCAATGTGTTCACAGACGTTCAGGTCAGGAGAATTTCCTGGCCATTCTTCATTTCCAAAGAAATCGATCTCATGGTTCCGCAACAACTGTTGAGTGGCTAATGCCTTAAAGCAGGGGGCCTGATCGTGCAGAAGTGTGACCTGATCGACATCCATAACATTTGGCTTCAGCACCCACATGAGCTTCTTTGCAGTGAACAAAACAAACACACCAACACAGTCTGGACTTTTTAATAATTCGCGATAATGTTCATTGTCATCGATTTCATCTGGTGTTGTGGCCCACACTCGATCATTTTGGTAGTTAGGCCGACGTGTTACGTAAACAAAAAATTCATCGGAGACAGCTAACTGCATGAAATCATCCACATCCCAATCTTCAAGATAATGGGCAAACCACATTCTGTTATCGATGTTAAGTTGAGTTTTTCTTGGCTTTGGAAGTTCATGCCAAGGCTTTAAACCTTGCCTATGACGGTACAGTCGAATGATCTCACCACTAACGACCTTTCCTCTCAACACTTCGATCTCTCTAGAAAGTTTAGCACAGCTGTTTTTCCGCTTACGCGTACCGCTTTCAATGATGTCCTTTGTTTCCTGAGAGAGTGGCAAATTTGGGCGCCCAGATTTGGTTGTATCCATTTCACATTCATCCAAAGTTTTATTCCAATTTCTTTTGACGAAGTCCTCACTTCTTCGCAACTTTTTGGCAACCCATGAACGTGTTATAAAGGTGGCTCCAGCATCACGAGCTTCCCGAAATGTTATTGCTCATATGCGATCTGTCAGACGTTGCCTCTCCGAATCACCAATTAATTGAGAAGCCATTATATTATCACTTTATCAGCTAGAGTAATTTTAATACCTGCAATAAATAAAGAATTTTATATATTTTTATAATCACTAAAAACTATTTCGATATAAGTAAACATGTAAGCTGCAAATGGGGGGCTAAGGTTTTTTGGAACCCCTTATATATATATGTTTGGTATATACAAACATATATATATATATATATATATATATATATATATATATTATATATATACATATATATACACAAACTCAGAATGGTTTTCTGAGAAACTTAAATGTTAAACACAGACCGTGCATGGAACAAGGAACTCTTCTGGGAAAATTAAATCCACTATAGTCCGAATAAGTAATGGTAAATGACAAATACCATAGTTTTTCTTTTTCATGATGCTAGCCCGACGTGGGCAACGGGTCTCTCGCAAAGAGGTCCCATAAATATAGCTTCCCTCACCAGCTATCTGCAAAGCAGACAGGATCCAGCTTTGGGACATGGATCTAGGGTTTAAAGCAAGCCTAGTCCCACTACATTCAGAACCTCTATATAAGTAAAAGACTCGTTGCATTCACGTGATTGAATAAATCAAAGAAAAAGGGGTTCTGAATGTAGTGGGACTAGGCTTGCTTTAAACCCTAGGTCCATGTCCCAAAGCTGGATCCTGTCTGCTTTGCAGATAGCTGGTGAGGGAAGCTATATTTATGGGACCTCTTTGCGAGAGACCCGTTGCCCACGTCGGGCTAGCATCATGAAAAAGAAAAACTATGGTATTTGTCATTTACCATTACTTATTCGGACTACAGTGGATTTAATTTTCCCAGAAGAGTTCCTTGTTCCATGCACGGTCTGTGTTTAACATATATATAATATATATATATATGCAAATGCAAATTAATTAAAACCCTCATCAATATAGAGAAAAGTCCCATGTACTCAATTTTGACTGTTTGCTCTGATATTGAAATAAAATACATGATGTATTTTAAATACATTTGAAATACATTTGAAATACATTTATAAAATACATGATTTATTTTAAATACATTTGAAATACATTAATAAAATATATGATGTATTTTAAATACATTTGAAATACATTAATAAAATACATGATGCATTTTAAATACATTTTAAATACATTTGAAATACATTAATGAAATACATGATGTATTTTAAATACATTTGAAATACATTAATAAAATATATGATGTATTTTAAATACATTTAAAATACATTAATAAAATACATTTGAAATACATTTGAAATACATTAATAAATTTTATGTATCGTTGATTAATTATTTAAAAAAATGATAAGTGAATACAGTTGCAAGTAAAATATTTTCTTTAAATTATCATAATTAAACATAATAATTAACAAATGTTAATGAGCAAAAATACGAAGTCATTTAGCATTTGTAATTTGTGTGTTTGAAGCTTAATTATGTAACTTACCATAGGTGGATTCAGAGTGGGGGGGGGGGCAAGGGACTTAAATGAAACAATGGGGCTTAATTTGAAGGCCCCATACATCCTGGTTAAAAGAAATGAGGTAAAACGTTTGAATGCTTATGTCCACGTTACTGCAATTAAGCCCCGTTGCTTCAATTAAGCACCCTGGCGCCCCCCCCCCCCTACCCTCTAGATCCGCCTATGTAACTTACCATCTTTTTTAATCTTTTTGAAGCTACTTCGTTAAAAGAGCCATGAGGAAAAAATAATGAAAATCGTATGGAGAAATTTCCATAGTAGAAGAGCGAATGTCGTGCTTAAGCTATGAAAGTGTTTGATACTTCCTCAGACTAATTGAGTACTGTTCTCTTCTCACAAGCCCGTACACAGAAAACAAAATATTGGTCCTATTGCGTTCCTACAAAGAGCATTTACGGCCTTAATAAAAGCAAAAGAAAGGGAAGATTACTGGTCAATACCGAAAATCTCTGAAAATATATATATATATATTTAAAAAAGAAAAAGTCGTGAACTTTGAATGGGAAAATATGTGTAGAAAATATTTGAAAAATCAGTGTCTTAAATGCAAATAATGAAATAAAACCTATTGAAGTGAAAGGAAAAGAAGATTTTGCTTTATTTCGAATGCAACGGGGCAGGAAGGGGCAGGGAGGGGCAGGGAGGGGCAGGGAGGGAGCTCTGAGGTCAAATATGGAACATACTCTACCAGTATTAAAGGTCAGTAAACTGTTCATTATCCTACCGAAGGAGCTGCGGAACTTACACACACACACACACACACACACACACACACACACACACACACACAAATATCAAATATGTACATTTGAACAACGAATTTATAAATACTTAAATCAAATCCTTGGCCAGCCTTGTAGAAGGATATGAAGGTGGGATGAGAGCTGAAATTACCTCTCCTTCATCAAATTCCAGAAATAATGAGGAATGCAGCTGAAGGCGGATCGTAAATATTACTCGAAAAAAGTACAAAAGTACCAAATTCTTTTTAAACAAGAATGTTTTTTCGCCGTGTTGAAATGTTAAATATGATAAGACATACGTGTTTAGCTGTAATAAACCTCACTTATTCTTTACAGTGTATATACAGTATAGATATATATTTTGAGTACCATATTTATAAAGAATTTGCTAGTAAAAACCGATGCGGACATACTATTTCACACGGCAGCATTTTACATGCAAATTTCATTCTACGAAAAATCGATATGAAGGAGTTGGCAAAGAACATACGTCGGCTCTTCAAAACAAGCCGTAAAATAATAGTTTCTCATCAAGAATTTTCGATACAGTATATCTCTCTCTCTCTCGCGTTTTGGCACGAGGGCGAAATGTAGGTTTTCATGAAGTATTTTCTGGGCTTCAATATTTCTTTTAAATAAGATAAAAAAAACTGTGTATTTCAAAACAGATGTTGTATACGTTTATCTTCTAATATTATTAAACAAATTTAAAATCTTGCTTTTACCTCAACAAAATTTAATTTTCCTTTGGATGTACTTGTACTCCACTCAGAATGATTGCAATTTCTTCACTCGATTGTGTGTATATATATTATATATATATATATATATATATATATATATATCTTGCCATAGGAAATAAATATTAAATATAACTAATTTTTATATTTTTGTAATATATTTTGAGTTTGTATTGAAATATAATGTTTTATTAAATAAAAATAAAAATCTGTATATATATATATATATATATATATAAGTCGTCATCGGAGTTTGAACAAAGAAAAGGCTGGCAACGGTATATTAATATCACTTTATGAATGCGTAACATTTATAAAGTATTCCATTATATATTTATAATATCATAGTGTAACTGTATATATATTAAAATATATAGAATTTACTAATAGAGATAACTAAGTATTTTTAACGTATATATTTTTTAATTACAATGGTCCTTTTCAAAATGGACATATAATGTCACTTTGATGGTCTGCTTTGACTTAATCAAAGCTTTAATTGTCACTTTGAAAAACTGTTTATCGTCCATCTCTTCATTTGGGACGAGAAAATAATTTCTCTACTGATATATATAAATTTCAAAATAAAAAATTAATTAAAACAGAAAATTTTATTTTTTGGAAAGAGACTTTTTAAATAATTATAGAATTATAGAATTATAGAATTACGGAATTATAGAATTATAACATTCGCAGCTTCACAAACTACTTTTGACGAATTGATAGCTAACTTAATGTTATTACAACGTACATTCATGTGCATTATATTAACTGAAACTTGGTTAAATGATAATAATAAGATATTTTTTTAACATTTCAAGGTACGCAAGCTACTGTACCATGTATGTAGGACTAACAAGAGGACGGAGGTGTAAGTACTTTATATTTGTAGATTCAAATACGAAGAATAATTGTATCGAAGAACTGACAAGCTTTAACAATATCTCATAAGTACTTGAAATTGAAATATACCGTATATTCACAGCATCCAATATTCAATTTTAGGCATCTGCCGACCATGTACCAACGAACTAACTTTTGTTACAAATGTTGATAGAATTCTAATTTCTAATCATACCGGTAACAATTGTGTCATTGTATGAGACTTAAATATTGATCACACAAAAGAACATTCAGATAATAACGCGAGCTTCCCTCACAACATCATGACTGCTGCGAGTGGTTTTAAATTAGCTATTACGAAGCCAACTAGACTTTCCAATAACATTGGAAATTCGACTCTGCAACATCAAATCTGGGTACAGTCCCTGCTTGACTGCATCTCAGGTATAATTATATTAAATATCTCAGATCACTGGCTGATCACCCATTTCTTCGTACAGGAAAATATAAAAGTTGATTATAGATCTTACAGCTATAAAAACAAACTGAAATTCTGTAAAGGCATAACAGCTTTTGACTGGACTAGAATAACCCAAAATATCCATGAAATTGGAACAAAATTTCAAGCATTCTCAAGCACATAAGTGGATATATTCAACATAAACTTTTCGCTTAAATCAAACGTAATATCTAAAACTAAATACAACCACCAATGGATTACCCCCAACAATCATTATGAGTATTAAAAGCAACCATACTCTCTTTAAATTATGGAAAAACTGATATTGTTACTGAACAAACGTACAAACATTACTGTAACAGACTTAATGCCGTTATTAAAAGAGCGAAAATAGGTCATTATTGTTAAAAAAAAATGATGAACAGAAATCCAGTCCAAAAGTCTATGGAACACAATATAGGATTTAACGCAATATAGGATTTAACGCAAAAAGTGAAAACAAATCCCTTGTCCTCCCTCACACAAGGCAGAAATTCTAACAGTGATCCCAAAGAAAGCCAGTTTATGAAACAACCTCATTGCGGTTAGGTAGACCAGCCATGAGTGGATCCTAGGGTCTTTGTTGGTCTGAAACATTATAACAAATATCGGCTCCAATACAGCATCCTTGATCCCAAATACTGACATTCACTAACAAAAATACGTGCCACAACCCACTCCAAACTCATTTTTCTTTGATTCAATCCTACGGAACGATATTTCTTTAGCGATAAAAAATGCTTGACTCGTACCAGTTCTCCATTTGGAGGAACCTTATTTTTGCCGGTTGATGGCGTTACCGGCCGTCTAAGCGCCTTCTGATAAACAGATCTACCGAGAGTAGAACTACGTTATGTTGTGGATAGGTTCATTAACGGGTGTTTAATCCTAGTATTACATGGTGATCTAAAAACTGTTCCTAAAAATCTATACTAAAGGGTGATCCAGAGAAATGGGACCCAAAAGAAACCCCTGTAACTCTTAAAGTATAAGTCTTTTCATAAAATCATACGCATCATTCGAAAGAGGATAGTTACAAGTTTGTTCAGGATTGTATAGGTTTTGACAATACAAGACAAGATAAGATACAAAACAAAATAAAAGTGTTAGTTAAAACTAACCCTTCAAGATGACTGCATGGACTGTGGAACAGCTGCGTTTCATAACTGAGCAATATTATGAGCATGGAAGAAGTGTAGTTTCAGCTCAAAGATCTTTCAAGACAAATTTTCAGATGTCAAAATCACCTTCTAAGAAAGTAATCCGTCGGTGTGTCAGAAATTTTTCCCTAACTGGCAGCATTGGAAAAAGAAAACCAACTGGAAGAGTGCGCACAGCAAGGATAGACGAGATCATTAACAGAACTCATGAAATTGTACAGGATAATCTTAACATAAGCATCAGACGTGCTTCTCAGCTGTTAGGAGTTGGATATGGAACAACACACCGTATATTCAAGCAAAATTTAATGCTCTTTCCATATAAAATTCAAACAGTGCAACAACTAAACGATGGAGATTTCGCACGAAGACGACAATTCTGTCAATGGATCCAACAGAAGGTAAATGACACCACCAATTTTCTAGCAACTTTGATTATGTCAGACGAAGCCCATTTTCACTTGAATGGAACTGTAAACAAACAAAATTGTCGTTTCTGGGCAACAGAAAATCCATTGAATATAACAGAAGTCCCGTTGCATAGTCAGCGTGTAACTGTTTGGTGTGGTCTTACTGCATCTCAGATCATAGGGCCGTACTTTTTCGAGGATTCCACCGGAAACACGGTCACTGTAAATGGTGATCGCTACGAAAAAATGTTGACCGATTTCCTTATTCCTAAATTAAGAGATCTTTGTCTAAAAAACCACTGGTTCCAACAAGACGGAGCTACCTGCCATACCACACCACGAGGAACTGCATGGCAGTTTTGCGTCAAACGTTTCCAGGCGAGTTAATCTCAAGATTTGGAGACGTTGAATGGCCCGCAAGGTCTCCGGATTTTTCTCCCTTAGATTATTATCTCTGGGGATATTTAAAGAGTAGGGTCTACAGAAATAACCCAACGACCTCGCAAGAATTGAAGGCCGCCATCACAAATGAGATACAGGCCATACCACCGCACACTCTTGCAAAAGTGATGCAGAACTTACAAGCGAGAACACTGGAATGCTTGGCAACTAATGGAGCACATTTGAAAGGAGTCATTTTTAAAAAATAAATATTTCATAATAAACTTGTAACTCTACTCTTTCGAATGATATATAGTTTTTATGAAAGGAATTAAATATTAAGAATATTTGGCTTTTTTTATGGGTCCCATTTATCTGGATCACCCAGTATAATAAGAGAGCTGTCCGTCCGTCTGTCTGTCTGTCTGTCCGTCCGTCACACTTTCAGAAATTGTGAGAAAAAATTGTGAGAAAAAAATTCAGAAATTGTAAAAAAAATTCAGAAATTGTATTACGGGCGGCAATGTGAAGCTCAAGATTTTCATGACTGTGTTCGTTTCTGTAGTTTAGCAATGGGGGAAGGGTGGGAGTGGGGGGAAGGGTTGGGGTGGGGGTAATGGGGGATGGGTGTGGTAATGGGGAGGGGTGGGGGTAATGGGGGAGGGGGTTAGCCCCCAAGTTGTATGAATGGGGGTGAGGAGGTTTTGGGAGATACCAGATTCAGAAATGTTGACACAATGTGAAGCTCAAAATTTTCACGGCTGGGTTCTTTTTTTGTAGTTTAGCCTGTCTAACCGTCAGCGAAGTGACGGGAACTGTACTAGTAATTATAATTTGTAATAAATATTTTGAGGGAACATCTATTTTTTTGGATCACCCTGTATTTTAAAAAATACCAGACCCTGAGATAAGATGTCATCCCTCAGTCGCAAAGCTATTTTTAGAAATCGTGATATCACAGTAATAAATGCCGATGTCATTAGATTAATTTATCCACAAATCGTGTAATAATCGCAAATTAAACGAGTTTGTGCGCCACTACATAATTGAGGCGTCGCGCGGTACATTGACGAATGAGTCAAAACAAAGTTTCGAGGAAAATGGCTTTAATTAAAGTTTGTGAAAGACTCATAACTTTATTAAAATAGATATAACAAGCGGTAGCTCGCTATCGCCCTCCGGGCAGGTAGCAGTATATGTCACAGTATATGTAGCAGTATATGTCACAGCTAGCTGTATATGTATATGATATGTATATTGTATATATGTATATGTATATTGGTACTTACGTATTATCGTATTATCGGGACTATCAAACTGTTTATCACGTATTTTTGCTCTCGTCATTTTTATTTGCGAAGTATGATACTTACATTCACTTGTAATAGACATTAAATAGCTCGTGCTCGGCTGCGGAGTGACCTAGGACCGGGAAACTTGACAAAACACATCGGCAGCTTATGGGCTATCAGTTGGTGGTGGTTGCAGAATTTTCCGATGTGCCGTTTAGTCTGTGCACGGTTCCGAAGAAAGCGGACAGACACACAGACACATTTTAGCTCAATAGTATATGGATTCGATTTTTTTTTTTTTGTAGGTAATTTTATGAACTTTGAATGAGTGAGTGATTAAAGTTAAAGAAAACGAAATTTTTGCCCGTTGGTTGATTCGTCACTGCGACGCGCGACGCCTCATATTATAACGATGTAATACTTTACATCATGGATGGCCAACTTCTGCGTTCTTGTTGGGTAGTGCGAACCTCTGCTCTGGAGTGAAATATGGATGGAAAAAATTAATTAAAAATAATAAAGACTCAGAAACTGTATGTCCGTCAAAAATGAAACAAATTATATTATTACATTAAAATATAATCGCGCCAATAATAATAATAATAATAACAATAATAATAATAGTAATAATAATAATAATAATAATAGCCACGGGTCGCTACATAGCTAGACGCTGAGGACGGTCTCCCATCCAACTACTTACCAGACCCGCTTAACTTCACTGATCGACGGGAAGCGGTGTTACGACACTGGCAACAGCACCAAAAAGGCTAAAATAGGTCCAAGGGCGGATCTAGGAGGGGAGGGTCGCGGCTACATCTCCCCCCCCCCCACACTCAATTTCTTGCAAGTGCCCTATTTGAATGATGTGTATGCCTCTGAAAACAAATTTTGTTTTTGTAAATAGATCATGGTTATTTTAGTTTATTCAAATTCTATTTTGAGTCTTTATGCATATTACATTGTATTTCCAAATTTGTAGCTGTAATGGTTTTCATACGTACCCTTACTACTGGCGCAGTCATATCACTATTTTTATCTTCACCTTATTCTGATAGTTCTTTTAATTGGTAAGACATTTGTAATTGTTTGAAAATTTTTCTGTGATAAGTGTTGTACCCAAATTAGATTTTTATTTTGTATCATATTTGAATGAGACTCGTCTAATAAAACAATACAATTGATTTTACACTCGCTCATTGGTGGTCTGTTTTAAGAAAAAAATTTTAGTACTGTGCCCTTTTTATTTTAAGGGGTACCCCTTTTTTCTTTGAGCCCCCTCTTACTGAAATGCCTAGAACCGGCCTTGAGGTCAGTAATAATAAAAAAACGTCAAATGAAGATTTGTTTAGTGTTACTTTAAAGTTTTCCTTCAAATGATGATGAGTTTTACCTGCTTCATTTATTTGTAGGGAATTTTCCCACAAATATTTTAAAATTGACGGACGGGAAAATCTTATATCCAAAATTGGTCATCAAGAAATTCAAATGCAGAGAAAATATTCAACTAAAAGCAATATACCTAAAAGTGGGTATTAAGTCACAAAATGAAAAAAATAACCACATTGCACACCACCATCATCACAAGTTTTTAAATGGGTAATTATTATGCGTACAACGACCTATTTCTCGTTTCTGTAAAAATGCTTTGACTACGGAAAAAAAGGTTCTAAATACGATCGCGTGACAAAGCACAACGAACGTTCAAAGTTGACAAATCTCTATCATGTTCGTATGTTTTATGTGGATTTTTTTCCACCAGAGTTTGCACTTACGACATTTTAATTTACCAGAGGTATGAAAAGTTGCCTCGTTGGCACAAAAGAGATCTGAAAGAAGGCAAATCATCAGTTTCAATCTTTTCGATAAATTTTGACAGGTGTTAAGTCTTGTAGCGTAACCTTCCTCGTGCAATTGGTGAACAACTTGTAGTTTGTAGGACCTGAATTTTAAAACTTTGTGTATGATTTTATGCACAGAAGGTTATAGGTTGTTTAACTCAGCTGTTGTTTTCCTTATTGACTTAATCTAAAGACTTTGCAGGAATGCTTCGCGAACAGTATTGACTTAATCTAAAGACTTTGCAGGAATGCTTCGCGAACAGTATTGACTTTTTATGAAGGATTTCCTTGTCTATCGAGGAATTTCCCGTTTTTTGACACTTCCTTCTGCAGTGAATTTCTTTATCCACATTCGGGTAAGATTTCTGTGTGGTGCTGGTTCGTTTAATTCACGAGTAAATCGTCTTTGGGCTGTAATGACTGATCCACATTCTTGAACCCACCTTACGGGCTTAGCCTTCTCTTGAACAGACGCCAATTATAACTTAAGTTTAAGTTTTTACACAAAACTAAAACTTAAATTATTAAATCAAATGAATTGAACGTTTTTCGAATATATCAATTTAATGAATAATTATGACTATTTCTTTTGCGTTATTTATTTAAATACATCCTGTATCAGTATGTGAAATTCGAAGGCATGATAAATTATCTTAGATACCCTTCAAATAACACGACTCTGTAAAAGAAAATAAAATTATAAAGAAAACTTAACTCAAAGGGTAACTAATAAAGAAGGTTTAAATTCTTTCATATTAAATTACATAAACCTATAGAATCGGTTGCATCAACTAAATAGACTATCTTTATATCCCCATTCGTACTGCGCATCTTGCTGCTTTTTATTTAGGTATTATTTAGATAATAAAATAATTTATTCTAAATTTACTTAAACTAATCTAACCTAAACCCTCTTTCTTTAATCGGTTATTATTGAATGTTTCACCAACAGTGACCTTGACATTCAATAATTATCAAGTTTAGTACGTATATATTATCATGGGGGGGGGGGGGGGGGGGTCGGAGAACACACGGGTTAAGGTTAGGTTAGGTTAGGTTATATATATATATGTATGTATGTTCCTAGCCCGTTTGGTTTTTGTTAATATTCAAAATACATTTTTCTAATGTATTTTAGTGTGTTTGATCTTCATTTCTAGCGAAAATGAATCAAAACATAGGAAAACTAATGTTTCATAACTTTGTTTCGATTACCCTTTAATCTAACCTAGAAATGGGGAATAAAAATAGTAAAGGATACTTTCCTGTTATCCCGGACCCCAGCCTTTTTTTTTTCATTTAAACTAACGAAAATAGCACGACTTAACCTAACCAATCATCAGGGGTGTATAGTTGACCTAACCGGGCAGTCAATAATGCCCGGTTAGGTCAACTGTACACCCTTGATGATTGGTTAGGTTAAGTCGTGCTACTTTCGTCAGTTTAAATGAAAAAAAGCCTGGGGTCCGGGCAGGGACGTTTCCTAGCATAAGCAGACTAAGCGGCCGCTTAGGGCCCCGCTGCTACTAGGGGGCCCTAGACAGGCTCCCAGGTCATAGCTCAGTGGGCAAGAATAGGAATATAGCTGAAGTTATTATTATTATTATTATTATTATTATTATTATTATTGTCGTATTAATTAAAGTTTTTGTATGAGACAAATGTGATAAAACGGAGACAAACGAACGAAACGTTTTGGTCGTTATGTGTAAATAACTATTGAGATCTTATTTCTATATTATTTAACTTTATTCTTACTATATGCTTATACTTTCCTAAATGCTTAATTTTTCTAGTATTGTAAAACATTATTTCACTGATTTACTAATCATTAAGAGATTTTGTAACACTTTAAAACCTAGGATTATTTTCGTTATGTTTTCAAGTTTATTAATTCTTTTCTCATCTTTTTCAGATAATGTGAATTTTGTTGGTTAAAACCTAAATGGTCTGATTATTTGAATGTATTTGATTAACGTTACAATTATAACAATTATTATTATTATTATTATTATTATTATTATCATTATTATTATCATGATTATTATTATTTAGCAGATTAATTGTGGTTAACTAGATGTGACTTCGTGCATCTTGGAAAATGAAACGACATTATCCATCAGGAGCTGAAAAATGGAAAAAGAAGAAAATAGAGGAGGAGAAGCTTTCCAGTAGCACAGGTGAGATGTGCCACTTGTATATTCTTATGATTACAGTTCAGGCAACTAAGTTAGGTAGACCATCAAGCTAGGCAAGTGCTCAGGAATCGTGTAGAGTAAGCTAGTCTCTGTAATATTTATAATATTTCGAAATGTGAAATTTAATGGATCAAATCACCTCAAATTCTGTTCACACAGATCATTTATCAAAAATAAGTAAAAATGAGCAGTCACCAAGTTCAGACTTCGGTTCTGAGTTCATGAGATCGATTTATTGATTTTTTGCCATTTTTGCTTATTAATTTAAGGGTTTTTCACACTATCTGCTTTTAAATCAAATGAATCCTGTTAAGTATAATTTTAATTGATGTTAACACGATTATTATGATAAATCAATGATGAAACATGAAGTTCTCCAGGCCCCGTCTTTAGAAATGAAAATAAAAAGAAGGAAACGAGTAGGGAATAATTATGTATTATAATATGTTAATACACAGACAGTGATACAGTGCAGTGATGCAGAGCGTTGATAAAGAGTATTGCTACGGAGAATTGATACAGAATTGATACAAAAATTCTAGCGTTATAGTTTAATCAAAAAGAAGTTTGTCTACGAGATTGGCGATTGTATTTCAGTTCACTCTCACGCAAAAGGTTCCAGATATAGTTCCCCATCATACTTTCATTGTACTGTCCCTTGTAGCGTTCCTCGAAAGAGCTGACATCCTGGTGAAATCTTTCACCTTGTTCTTCTGAGTAGTCTCCCATGTTTTCTTTGAACTCATCAAGGTGGGCGTGTAGTACGTGCAGTTTCAGCGACATCCGGCAGCCCATGCTCCGGTACGTGTCCACAAGTTCGTCAACGATTTCCCTGCAGTTCTCTGCCTTGTGGTTTCCGAGGAAACCTTTGACTAGAGAAACGAAGCTTGTCCAAGCTGCCCGCTCAACCTCAGACAGCTTCTCAGGAAAGCTGTCGGAGTCAATAAGTCGCTTCACCTGAGGGCCCACAAATACTCCTGCTTTGATCTTCGCCTCCGACAACGGGAACAGCTCCTGGATGTGCTTCAAGGCCTCACCCTCTGGATCCAGCTGTTTAACAAACTGCTTAATGATGCCCAATTTGATGTGCAGGGGTGGCATCAGCACTTTCGTTGGCTCCACCAGCGGCTCTTGCTTCACGTTATGGGCCCCAACCTCATAGCCGGTCCTGAGGGGCCAGTTCCTCTTCTCGTAGTGAAGGGCTGTATTTCGGCTATCCCAGAGGCACAGATAGCAAGGGAACTTGGTGAAGCCTCCCTGAAGGCCCATCAAGAAGGCCACCATCTTGAAATCGCCAATGACCTCCCAGCTGAATTGGTCGTACTTCAGTGCACTCAGCAGGATTTTGACGTTCTGGTACTCTTCTTTCATGTGCACTGAATGAGCCAGAGGAATCGAGGGCCACTGATTTGTGTTGTGCAGTAAAACAGCCTTGAGGCTTTTAGATGAACTGTCGATGAAGAGCCGCCAGTCAGAGGTGTTGCAGGGAATGCCCACAGCGTCGAAGAGTCCTCTGATGTCATGGCAGTAGCACAACCCATCTCTAAGAGTGAAGAACACTGAAAAGCCGCGATGCCGCTTCCTCTGGGAAGTAATTCGAACGCTGTCGTCCAGTAAGTCCCACTGCTTCAGTCTGGAAATGAGCAGCTCGGCGTTGGACTTTGTCAAGGCCATTTCCCTGATGAGGTCGTTGATGTCCTCTTGGTTGGGGTAGTAGGGGCACCTTTCACCGGCCACCCGGCGTCGACGGCACGCAGCAGATGACGCACCTTGCTCCTCCTCGGAATCATCATAGCTTGCTTCTTCTGCTGGACAAGATTGATCTCTCAAGGGAGGCTGTGGCACAGGTAGGTCCGTCGCGTTATGGGGAACAGGTGCAATAGATGACGGAATGTCAGGGTACTCAATGGGAGGCGCATTCTTCCCCTTTCTTCGTTTTGTTGGGTCCACCAAATTTAGCCCTGTTCAAAAATCAACTTTTTCTTATTGTCATAGGTTTCTGTACTTTTTCCCATGCTTTTTGACCTGAAAAGGCCGGAAATCACAACCATTTTGACCTAGGTTGTTGGGAAGCATTGCCGCATGGAGCTTTAAGTTTTCTGCATTGAAATCGGCCAAAAGCACCAGTTTCGGGGTCCCTTGAATCATGTTTTGCACTATAACTTTTTATCTAAACAAGATAGAGCAACAAAATAGGCACCAAATTAAAGTGTTTTTAATCCTCTTTCTAACTTATACAATTATGATAGTCTTGGAACAAGAAATGGCACATTGGTACATACAAAGATTTCAGAAATATCACAAAATTCGTTTTCTCACACTCAAGGCAGACAAGGCGCCTTATTCATGACACAAATTTGAGATTAACATTTTGTCACAAGTCTAATCGATCAAGAAGTGAAAGCATTACATGATGATTAATTTCATAATGACATTTACACAGTCAGTTGTTGAGAGTTTGTTTCTTGAAGCTGTCAAAGCGGCGTCTGTTGAACTCCACAGCTTGAAGGAGATAGTCCCTTTGCTTGGCATCTGTTGTTATGACATTTGCAAAGTCGCTCATCATCTTGACACCACGTTCAGCAATGTCATTCACCGCTTTCAGATTCTTAACATAGTCCAACGCTTTTCTGTAGTCCTCATTCTGTGGCCAAGACGTGACAGGTTCCAGAAGCCACTCGGATCCAATGTTCAGTGTGTCCAGCAGGAAATGTGATTCTGGGCCAATGAGATCAACCAGGGTGGTCTTAGCTGTGACTCTCTGGAATAGAGGCTTTCCTGTTCTGAAGCTGTCTGGCTTCTCAGTGGCATGTAACTGGGCAGCAATGTCGTGCTTCAATGTGTCACTCAATCTACTGCTGAACAGGGCAAATGGCACGACTTCCTGCGTCAGGTACCATTTGTGGTTTTCCATCTTATTAAGTACTGCATCAGCAAGCTCTGGGTCAGTTTTTTTGTACTTCAACATGTCCTGGATTAGACTTAGATCATTCACGGGAGCACCTGCAGCAGACATTGACATCATCCATACAGGAGTGTAGAACAGCGCAAGGAAGGTGTTGAGTCTTTCCAGCTTTGATACAGTGTCTTCGTCGTACTCAAGTTGATCTGCAAACATCAGCATTTTCATGGAGTACAGGTTTCTGGCCATCCATCTGGCCTGATGAATGGCGCCTGGTCGACTCCAGTGAATACCTCGAGGAGGCGTTCCTCCAAGAACAATGACTGTCAGTTCAGCCATTTCCCTGTAGTCGGCTCTTGGAAGCCTTTCTGCTGTTAGAATGTCTTGGAGTATTTCTTCACTGTTCTTCTTCTTTTCCTTCAGCCATTTGCTGTTGATAGCCAGCATCTTTGGGTTTTCCTTGGACAAGTCCGTCCAAACATCCTTCAGATGCTCAAACCAGGGATTATCTGGCCCCTCACCTTCCCAAACAGCTTCTCCCAAACTGCTCCTACTAGGATTTCCAGGATGTGATGTCGACAGGCCAGATAAAACACCTTTTTGTTCAGCATTTTCTCTAGCAGTTTGGCAGCTCCTCTGTGAACTCCCTGTTACTGGATGTAGTGTCAAAAACAAGGGCAGTAACATTATCCGTAAGTTCCCATGTCTCCAGTAAATCCATTGAAGCCTCAGCCTGAGCTGTGCCAGAAGAATTGTCGATGACAGGTACCCAATAACTTTCCTTCAGTGTATGAAGGTGGACCAGACACTAGCACAGCTAAAGTCTCTGAGGTACTTCCAGGTTCACTGCCCAAGACATCTTTGAGCAACTTTTCATCCCAGTGTAAGGCAGCGTACTGTGGGGTTTTTTCACAAAACTTGGACATGTGACTCTGGCTGATATTATACCTGGACAGCATTCTGTTGCGACGTGTTGTTGAGGTTGAGATGACGAAGTTATCCAGATCAGCCCCTCCAGCTTTCAAGGTGGCAGAAACCATGGCAGTAACTTCATTGTCTGATAAACCAAGACGATCACCTGTATTGCAGATGACATCACATTCCATGACCTTCCTTGGAAACGTCAAAGTCACACTAGTCACAGTGTCTTGATGGTGAGAACATCCAGGACGAGGCTGATGGTAATCCATGTCCTCTGTGTTAGCGTCGTTGTCAGTTGAGTCACCCCAGGTAATGTCATCCACATGAACAACTGCCTCTTGTTCTGCTGCAGCTGTAAAATAGTACAATATGTTAAGACAGTAATTGTTAAGTACATGCTAAATATCGCAATGGAGTAAAACTTAAAACTTTTTGTGACGTTCAAAGTAATTAGTTTTACCTTGTTCTTGTCTATGCTGCAGTCTTTCATTCCTCGCTGCTTGCTGCAGGGATCTTGTCTCAAAAATCTTGTCATGACCAGACATATGACCTTTCCTCTCAGTCTTTTGGTCTTCGTAGAACCTGATATCCTCATCTTTCTTCTCTCTGGATAACAGTCTGTTGTTCTGTATTTCCTGGATTGCATCTGGAGCTCCTATATCGAACAGGCTGTCTAATTCCAGCACAAATGCTCCTCTTTTTCCTCCAGGGTTACTTGCTCTTCCTTTGCTTTTCACCAGAGCACGATGTTTCTCATGTAGTTTCATGAAGAGCTTCATTGCGTTGTACTTGGTCATTGTCTTGATCCTAGCCATCTGCCAGAATGGGATGATAGATTCAACTGTTTCATATGCAAGGTCTTGAACCATGGGCCTCCCTGCATTTTCCGGTAAATTCTGAAGATTAAGGAAATACTGGAACGCCTGTCTGTTGGTGGGAAGCTGGGAACCACTGATAAAAGCTGAAGGGTATCCAACCAGGAAAGTTTCAGTGAGAGATCTGGTAGATGGCCCAGTTGACACCTGCCTGTGGACAGTACGTGGAGGTTCTGAGATATCAACTGTGCGCCCACGGAGCTCCCTCAGCTCCTTGCTTAATGCCATTGTGAAGTTGTAACTTGTAGATGGTTTTCTAGATTCTGATTGAGTTTCTGTTGTTTCCTGAAAAATGATAGATAATGATTATTATTATTATTAATTATTATTTATTATTATTATTATTATTATTATTATTTATTAATTTTATGCTCTTTCATTTGATACCTAATTTGTTGCTCTATCTTGTTTAGATCAAAAGTTAAAGTGCAAAACATAATTCAAGGGATCCCGGAATTGGCGCTTTGGTCGATTTCAAGGCAGAAAATTTAAAGCTCCATGCGGCAATGCTTCCCAACATCCTAGGTCAAAATAGTTGTGATTTTCGGCTTTTTCAGGTCAAAGAGCATGGGAAAATGTACAGAAACCTATGAAAATAAGAAAAAGTTGATTTTTGAACAGGCCTAGACTCCACCATACAGAAATAGCAGTCCGTGAGATGGTCTGAGGGCTCACGCCAGACACGGGGGATAGCGAAACGCATTGCCCTCTTCTCTCCTCTAAACCAACCTTCAAGAGTGCGGCGGTAGTAGTCACAGATTACATGTGGTGCCCAGCGTTTGTCTTGGTCACCGACTGGCATTCCGAAGTAGGCATGATAGGCTTCCTTTGCACGGGTGCAACTGTCCAAGCAGTGTTTTTTAGCCGTCTTTGCGAAGAACTCGCCGCACACGTAGCAGAAGGAATCCGCTGGGTATTTGCAACCACGAGCAGCCATAACAGTAACTTCGTCACACGTCACACGTCTGAACAAGTAAAAATAATGGATTAATTTAACCCTATATGGACATAATTCTTATTTTTGTCTTAAATTTTTTTTTACCTATATTAAACATTCATTTAGAGTACTTTGAACATAAATATGTGATTTTTAATGTAATATATATATATAATAATATATATATAAATAATATATATATATATAATATATATAATAATATATATAATATATATATAATGTAATATATATAATACAAATTGGACAACCTTATACCACGTGGCAAAGAAGGCATGGATGTCAGAGCCATCAATATTGTTACGTTTCAATAAAATATTCTAGTGCTCAGTTTATCAGAATTGTTTTATATTACTTCAGCCACTCTAACAACATATATTGAGCAATAAAAAATTATTCAACTTACCTTTAATCAAATAAAGTGATAAAAAATAAAAAACGAACTGCATAACCATACACTTTTACTTCTACTGACGCACTAACTTATTTTTTTCATTAAAGCTCGGTTTTCTGCAGTAGGAGTTGCCAATTCGTGATATAAACTCCTTGAACCATTACAAATTTGACGATATCGTCATTTAAGTTAAAATGTACTTGTTTCGGTAAATATATAGTAAATTTTGAAGCGTTTACAGATCTGTCGCAGATGTCCATATAGGGTTAAAAAATAATAATATTCATATTTCAACAAAATCGATGTACTGACAACAAACCCGAAGTTTAAAATCACTGACAGCTTTTTTCCAGTGATTTGAAGCATAATGAATCAGAAAATAAAGGTTATTGCCCAGAAACAAAGAAAATTTTTTTTTTTGTTACACGGTGTTATCAAACAAGATAAGAAAGAGTATTTTAGCAAATATTAACAGAATATGTAATGTTATGTTCTTCTCAGGAGCAATGTTCCCTCTAATTTTTATAGTCCGTGTGCGCAAGAAATTTTCGTTGTGCATACATTTAGATTCATGGTAAAAAATTGTGCAAACTTTTCTGAGCGCTATTATCTTCAAAATTAAATATATATAAATATTAAATACTTAATAAATATTATTTCCATAAGGATATAGCTTAATCATTACGGTACTATTAAATGGATATTAAAAAACTGTTTACAATATTATATATTCTTAAAAAAGAAAACATTTTATCCATTCTAAAAATATGAATAAAATAAAAAATAGTAAAATAAAATTCAACAATATAAAGAATTAAATAAAAATAACATTAATTGAAAATGACTATTTTAGTTATCATTTCTCAAAACAATTTTTAGCATTTAGCAATTTAAACTAAACTATCAAGATTAATACATGATTTTATCCATTCACAAAATAGGAATAAAATAAAAAATAAAATTCAATAAAATAAAATATAAACAAAATAACATTAAACGAAAGTGCCTTTCATTTAAGTATGATTATGATTTCTCCCTACGGTCTTTAGCATTTACCCATTCCAAATAAACTCTATGAAGATTAATACATCCGTCATCATTCAGGTAACTTTTAATTCGCATGAGCATATCCAATGATTTTCTTTCAAGCGGTTTCTTAATTTGTTCTTTATAGAATTCATTAAACTGAAATATTTGAAATTACTTCATTTATTGTCTTGACTCATGATACGCTTGAGCCTGTGCGCATTTTATTTTGCTGTGTGGCGGGTTTCACAAGGCGTGTGCGCGCGCACACGCGCACACCTTAGAGGGAACATTGCTCAGGAGCCTTGGCATCATAAGCATCAACCAGGACGTTGGCAGGGAGATTTCATATGATGATGTTATTGATGATTTCGCCCAGAAAAAATCTAGGAGGCAAAAATTTGAAGATACAACTGTTCTGTATAACTGTTAGCTATTACACGAGTGTATCGTAGAGTTTAGTAATTGGTTGGTAGTTGATAATTGCATTATTTTTTTATACATAGTTCTGTGTCATTTATTCTAAATAATGTATAAGCTAATTTTCAGGAATTTCATGAAGAGTATTTTTTCTCTTTGTCTTCTGAAAGTACATATTTGTTGTTTTGGACATAAATGTTTCATTAAAATTGTTTCATAATTGTTTTTTATTAACAGCCATTTTTTGTATGTGTGTGCTGAGGTGATGTAATAAGGCGTGAGTTGGTGGATGGAGGGGTGGGGCCTCAAATGGGTATACTGCTTAGGGTCCCCTAATGGCTAGAAACGGCCCTGGGTCCGGGACAACGGGAAAGTACCTAATAAAGTTCTAAAACCAGGATTTTGCTCTAAATCAACCTGTACCGGTGAAATACGTACACATGGGAAAAACACACACACACACACACACACACACACACACATGCTTACTGATGTGTAAATATATCTTGCCCTGCCACTCTAATAATATCAGTAATATCAGTAATAGTGGTAATATCAAATAAAAATAAGTATGAGATTGAAAGATATACATACCATATTTCTAAAACATATTTTGATATATAAATGTATCTTCGAGTCTCATACTTATTGTAGTGGCTATTATTTAAAACTTAGGAGTGGTTGGCTCCTCCTTCCTTCCTGTATAAAAAAAAGGAAAAAAAATATATATATAGTCCAGAGATGGGAAATCGGATCGGATTCGAATCGATAATCGGAATTAATCGATATTTTTTGAGAAACCTGAATCGAAAAAAAATTCGAATCGAAAAACGGCCGCGGATCTGAATCGAAATTTTGATCCGAATCGAAAAGAAACGATGAATCCGAATTCGAATTCAAATCGATAAAAAATATGGATCCGGATTTTAAAAATTTGGTTATAACTTATAAATAACTTATAAGGCTTATTAACGTTTCCGGTTTCACCACAGGTAAAGACTGACCTTTCCGAGAATCTGTTTGCTCGGACAAAAATCATACTAATCCTATACTCCATCCATTAAGGGGCTAATCCTAATCCTTAAATTTTGGTATTGTCCGAGAGTGACAATTTCACACGCTCCTCAAAGAAATAACCTTTTGCCTTCGAACATTGAAAATATCTTAGTTGTCAGGGCTAATTTTAATTTGTAAATTTGTATCTATACAGTGGATATATTTCTTAAAGTATTATTATCATATTTTAATTTTTATGTATGCTATAATTAATATTTCTTGTGTATATGAGCCTTAATTGTTTAATAAATTAGCTTATATGAATGATTTTTTTGCACCTTATTAAGAGTAAATCTAAAGTTATTACTTAGATCGTTAATAGACAGAATTATCTGTATTATTTATTAAAAATGAAACTTATTAATAATAGCCACCCCTTGACTAAAACAACGATGATAGGTATAATTTTATTAAATGAACTCATAAAAATCAAGAAAAATTAGGCCTGGATCCGAATCGGATTCGAATCGGATCGAAATCGAAAAAGAAATAATCCGAATCGGAAAAAATTCGAATCGATAAAAACCCGAAAAATTTAAATCCGAATTCGAATCTACATTTCTAATTGCGTGAAAATCGGATTCGAATTTGAATCGAAAAAGATTTCGATTTCCCATCCCTGATATATACTAATACATCAGGCATTTTCCTTAAAAATCAAATTTCACTCCTTTCGAAGTGTAATATTTTCGTATGATGTCAAAGAAATAACTCTATCGTGTAATTTGGTGGCGATGGGAAAATCGTTTTAATTTTTACAATATGTAATAAGTGGTATAGAAGAAAATAATTTTGGGGGACTCCCTGCTTCAAGATATTATTAATGACTTAGTTAATACCTTACCTGTATTTTCAACCCTAATTAAAGTTTAAACCGGTAAGAATGCAAATAGTTTACCTTATTTTAATTAATACGTTTACGAATGAACAATTAATTTAGGCTTTTTAAGGCTTATTCTATTATTCTATGTTAATAGTTTTGTTTGAAATACAGTTCATTCAAACATCTCTAGTAAAAATTGAGCTCAATTAGTTTTTAAGAATTCCCCCATTTATTAATTATTTATGAAGCATGAACCAGTTTGTCTCTCTCTCTCTCTCTCTCTCTCTCTCTCTCTCTCTCTCTCTCTCTCTCTCGCTCTCTCTGTGTATGTCTTTATGTATGTATGTATCTCTTTCTCCCTCTCTGTACCTTTACGAGTGTTGTTTCCTCTCAGGTCGACCTTCCCTTAAACGAGTGCTTCTAACGGCCTAAAATGGCACTCTCTGGCACTGATCGCTCGTTAGAAGCATTCCAGACCTTTCGAATCTCTCCCGTTACTGTTTGCATTAATGATTTCGCATTTCTCCTGATCTTCGTCATTACAGTTTTTAATGTTTCCTTGCTAAGCTTTAGCACACCACACACACACACACACACACACACACACACACTGGGCTGCTGATTGGGAGGTCATGAGATCGATTCCGGACTAGAATTTTGTAATTTCAGATTTCCTTGGCGGGTCGTGGTTCGGATTCCACTTTAAGATGTAGGTCTAAGGTAAGGCGAAGGGCTTGACATTTGTTAGAAGGAACAATTCGGGCGGAAGTAAAACTAAGGTTCTATATATTGCTTGCTGTGCAAGGCGCAGCAAAAGCCTACCGAAACATAACCTAGGTGAGGGACTGGGAGGGTTGGGTGTGTTACTAAAACCTTCCCTATTTCTTCCTTAATGTGTATACCAAATTTGGTGAAAATTACCCTAGCCGTTTAGGGGTCTATGAACGAACATAGAACATCATGATCGTCATCCCTCATACATATATATATACACACACCACACACACACACATGTCCGCAATCGATATGGATCGTGACTTATTTTTCATTGGCAAGGTACTAGTATTGATGGATACCGTAATGAAATTGACTGGATTCTTTGGATCTGATATATTTGCATGTTGGTTATAAATAGATATAGAGTGTAACATATTTGTTGATAGTAGTCTATTATGACTTGATCCTCTGGATCCAGAGATTCTATCTTTAGTTTTAAATCGATAATTAATTAGTTTTAAATCGCTAATTAATTAGTTTTAAATTGATAATTAATTAGTTATGCAAAAATTGGTCGTTGCCAATGTACAGGCAGTTTTTGCATAAATTTCTTATGTTCTTGTGGTTCGGAACCCACGTAAAATTGTAGGTCCCCTCCGCCACCACGGAGAACATACACAATTACGAACACAGTTAGGTAGACCAACCATGAGTGGATCCTAGGGTCTTTGTTGGTCTGTAACATTATAACATTATAACATTATACACACACACACACACACACACACCACACACACCCAAGTGTATCGACTGTTGCTGAATGGCTGATATCGTTGAAATTTGGTTGATATTTGTAACAATTCACAAATTAATATTGATGTACTGTTGATACAACAAGATGTTGATAAAATAAAGTGCATTCAACATTTCCAAAATATATTTTCCTAAATGGTGAGGATATAATGTTGGTTCTGTATTTACTGAATAATGAATTTAGATCAGTACTCAATTTCAACCCCATTTCGACATCGATATCGAAATTTGTCATTTCGAGTTACGTTTCGAAACTGGCAAGTCATGTTATAATGTTATAATGTTTCAGACCAACAAAGACCCTAGGATCCACTCATGGATAGCGATATAAGCATGCTATATATATATATATATATATATATATATATATATATATATATATATATATATATATATATATATTGTAATGTAAACGACTTGGTTTTATTTTTATGTATTTTTGGCATTACTTATACCTTTATTTTAACCTGTTGTCATTTTAACCACATCATACATTTTTAACCCAAGTTTATATACCACTGATTATATATATTCTTATTTCTCTGTCAGTTCGTGTAGAGGGGTAATTATAAACCTTTTACAAAAATAATATATTCGTCACAGATCTTATTAAACCAATTACAATACAACAATAAAACTGTGGACAGTAAAGAGATTTTGTTGAAGAATAAAGATTTGACATTGAGACAATTTAATAAAATGCACAAACACTTTAAATTTGACTGATAGACAATTTTAATCTCCAAGTGTGAGTTGTTTAACTGAATACAGCCGTATTGTAATATGTCACATCATTTAAAACGAATAAACGCATACATACTACAATTTTAATTGACTTCTCTTTTAGAACAACGGTTCGTTCTGAGGCTGACTCACTGCCGCAGAGCTGGGCACTTGCGTTTTTTTGCCCGTTTTTTTGCGGTACTGCGGTACTGCGGTACTACTACCGCACTACCAAACCGGTACCGCATAACGCAGTACCGCAAAGGATCGCTGAAAGTACAGCAGTACCGCTACCGCATTCAAATTTCCCGCGGTACTTTCCGCGGTACCGACCAACACGGTAGTACCGCAGTACCGCAGTACCGCAAAAAAAAACGCAAGTGCCCAGCTCTGTGACAAACGTTCTCTACCCGGCCTTTTGACTGTATTTTATACTACATAATACAATTTTATATCATTACTTGAATCCCATCTGGTTATTTCACCATTTCAGTTATATGAACTTTGACATCACTTACTTCCTTTAGAGAAAAGATATTTGAGACAATTAAATAAAATGCACAAACTTTTTATTTTTGACCGTTATACAAGTTTAATCTACTCCTGATAGTTATCCAACTTAATACAACCGTTTGGTTATTTGACCATTCCAATTATAATGTTTAACGCGTGCCTTCGTTACATTGTTACCTACTTCGTTTTGACAGTGGTAATTATTCTCTTGAGAATTTGTACATTATAATCCGGTGAATTTTATTTTTCTACCGAATGCGAGGAGTCCGTTTTCTAACAGTGAATCAAGGACACACTATTTTAGAGTGTTTACCGACTCTAATAAAATATACGGAGTCTCCGTTTTCTTCCTCCAGAATTTGGTAGGAGAGACTATTTTGGGAGTCTCTTTAACAGGCGCGAACTTTCGCTTCACTTTAGCTTGGCGAGGAGTTTACTCAGAATGAGAAGAACGATTTCGTTCCTAAGTACCACGCGATTTGAAATTTATCATTACAGCACAATATGTATATTTTTATATATTGAGCAAACTTTCATTAAGAACTAGTTTTATTTTCTTAAAGGGAGAAATAACTAATGTTCTAATTTAATTTCAACAAAGGTTTGCGAGGGTGGACCTTTATTTACCACGTTCTGAAATGCACTGGAGCTAAGCGTTTCCCTTTGTATAATACCCTCTTTGTCGGCCTATGGTTTGGCGTGGCTGCCAGGCGCAAGAGTTATACCCAACCAAGATTCTCTTTTGATTAATCTCATTTGTAAGAATTAAATTATTAGCCTTTTAGACGGTGTAATTTTACATGCCACTAAACTTGTTAATAATGTAACACTATAATTTTAACGAGTTTACCCATTTTATACATAACTGAACGACTTAGGGTTGCCAAGTCAACAGATCTTGAATAAAGGACACTTGCACGCTACAGTATATTCCATTGCTTATCATGATAAAAATTTACTTGTGCAATATTTTTACAATTTCTTTATTATTTCATAGATAAAATATGTCTAGAAGTCGTACAAGTCGCTGAAATAAAGAACTGTCCTTTGAAATAAAGGACACTTGGCAACCCTAGACTGAACGTTCAATTTTGAAACGTCTTTGTTTCTTTGGAGTGGACGCGGAACCCACGTGTCGTCTCAGAAATGAATTTCTTTATTTTAATGTAATTTTTTACATTAGTAATTTTCTTAGTTTCTGGGTAACCTTTATAGGGTATTTTTATCCGAACTTATTCAGAATTAAAGAGACAATTGAATTCATGTTTTTTTCCCTAAATTACACGAGTATTTAACATACATATGTTTTAAATTCCATGTACTTAAGAATTTATAAAACGTCGTTTCAGACGAAAAGGCGAACCCGCCATTTTGGTTCATTCCCTTTGTTTTCATGAACCATTCATTTATACATGCAACTCATTCTGTTTGCATGATCAATTTATTTGTGGGTTAATTTATGACCCGTAATTAATTAACCTTATTATATTATTCCCATACATAACAATATATATATATATACAGTATATATTGACAAAAGTAAATAGACACCACGATGACTGTCCCAAGAACAAATGGCAAAGGTCATCAATGGAGTGCTAGAACGCGTGTCACCTTTACATAATGGAAAGGGAAAAGCAACATGATTCGAAATATATTGATTCCCTTTGCTATTGGTTAGCTTCCGCCCGAATTGTTCATTCTGACGAAGGCCAAGCTTTTCACTCTACCTTATACCTACTTTAACGTGGAATTCGAATCACGCCCCACCAGCATCCCAGCGTCTTAACCACTAGGCCACCCAGGGTACCCATTTATCCACCAACCACTTTCTTTTATTGTGTGGAAAGATGAACAGCTGGGTTTTGCTGCGCGCCGGCTGCCGTCACCCGGTCTCGAAACCGGGGCCGATGGACGCCGATGGACGCTAACCACTACACCACCGAGGCGCATTACGAAAAAAAAAAAAATATATATATATACACACACACACACACACACACACACAATAATTAGGTTATATACGTTAAGTTAGGTTATATATATATATATATATATAGTGGCGGCAGAACTTCAGCGCGCAAGGGGGGGGGGCATGTAGGATTGATTAGCATACTACTAGGCTACATTCACTAGATTACGTGAACATGCTAAAGTGATACAATTACAAACTTACAATTTAGGAAATATGTTACAGAGCCCAAAACACAAAGTAAATATTTACATACTTTTTACTTTGCTAAATTTGTTTTTCAAAGTTTAAAATGTCAAAATATCTTCGCTGGCAAGGGTGGTTTGGCCCTTGCCTTTGTTAATTTAAGTGGGGGCCGGAGACCTCCAGGCCCCTCCCCCGTTCCGCTCATATATATATATATATATACAGGGTGGGCGGAAAGTAGCTCCCTATTTTGGATTGGTAAAAAAATACGTATATTATCCATTTATTTCAGAAGAAATAATATGAAAGGTAGGCATACATGGTAGGTTTTCTCTAAAATTCAATGTGGGCTCCAACTCTTTCCACGAGCTTCTGGAGCCGCCCAGGAATGGCGTCCACTGACTTTAGCAGGAACTCCGGCGGGATGGAGGACATGACTTCCCGAATTCGGTCCTCCAGTTCTTCCAATGTCCTCGGTTTGGTGCGGTAGACTTCTTCCTTTACCTACCCCCAAAGAAAGAAGTCGCACGGTTACCGCTGAAAAACGGCAGAATCGGTTCAGTGTAACGGTGTGGTGTGGTATGACCTCAGATCAGGTTGTGGGCCCGTTCCTTCTGCGCAACACCATGAATGCTGAGCGGTACCTTGCTATGTTGCGAAACGAGGTCTGGCCGTTGTCAGCACATGGGAGAACATCGACGATCTGATATTTATGCAAGATGGCGCCCCTCCGCACTTCGCTCTTGTTGTCCGTGAGTGGCTGGATGCCCACTTCCCTGGGCGTTGGATGGGTCGTCGTGGTCCACATCAATGGCCAGCCAGGAGCCCCGACTTGACACCGTGCGACTTCTTTCTTTGGGGTGGGTAAAGGAAGAAGTCTACCGCACCAAACCGAGGACATTGGAAGAACTGGAGGACCGAATTCGGAAGTCATGTCCTCCATCCCGCTGGAGTTCCTGCTAAAGTCAGTGGACGCCATTCCTGGGCGGCTCCAGAAGCTGGTGGAAAGAGTTGGAGCCCACATTGAATTTCAGAGAAAACCTACCATGTATGCCTACCTTTTCATATTATTTCTTCTGAATAAATGGATAATATACGTATTTTTTTACCAATCCAAAATAGGGAGCTACTTTCCGCCCACCCTGTATATATATATATAAAAATTAACGTAAACTTTAATAATATATGCTTCTAAAAATAAACTGCATAAAATATAAATGTATGAAGTCGAGCCTCAGTTAAATATACTTAAATGTATTAACTACTCGATTTGCATAATATATATATAATATATATATATATATATATATATATATATATATATATATATATATATATATATATATGTATGTATATATATATATATATATATATATGTGTGTGTGTGTGTGTGTGTGTGTGTGTGTGTGGGTGTGTGTTTGCATAAAGGTCACTCGGTGACATTGAGTTTAATTTAGGTTATTTAAAATCAGGTGAGATCGACTTAGTTTAGCCTAAGTTAGGTTAAGTTAGAAATATTTTCTAAAGAACTATCGTTGCAAAAGGTCGAACTCCCCCCATCTCACGAATTATTTAAATTAATTGCATTAGTTTGTCTTCTCGACTAATAAGCTTTTATTTATTAGGTAAATAGAATTATTGTTTATAATGCAAAAATTGAGTCAGAGTGAAAATTTATCTTTAGAACAATATTTTGCGAAAAATTCAATTAAAACTATTTTTCAACGATAAAAAACTGAACGCCAATAAATCAAATAGTGTTGTGTCCCCATTGAAAGTTTTTCCTGTATTTTAAGTTATAGAAAACGGGAGGAGAGTCGGCAAACTCTGTAAAATGCAAACTGTTTCATGGATGGTAATTTCTTGTTTTTGAGCGAATTTTGAGGATCGGTCTAGCGGCCTTACCATATGTTTTAGAGTTAGATTTGGTTTTAGGTTAGGTTAGGACCCTTTTCATCGGGATGATTTTATGAGGGAGAGAGTTACTTTCTTTCCCATCCGGCTTTTTAGGCTTGTAAAGCCTGGTGGAAATACGCAGATGTTCAAGGACTTTGCTCAGTAACCGATCCATTTGGTTCTTGAATGTAACCATTTTGGTGTGTTGGAGGTTATAATAGCCCTTTAATGACAGCATTTTCTGTAGAGTGAAGTTAGGAATACGTGTATTTGAAACGTTACCAATTTGTACCGGTCGTCCATAAAAGGATATACAAATAATACGTAGTGTATAGTAATATAATGTAACTATAGAGGGTGATCCGTTTGGGTATGGATAAAATAAAAACGCTGTGAAAATCTACCGAGAAGTGATACAGCGCTCATCTGTTGTACGTGTGGTCATAAAATATGGGAGTTTGTAATAGGCTATGCCATCCGCTGC
>JAJOZX010003669.1:435000-437500 GCA_023014485.1 Bathynomus jamesi | reverse complement strand
GATCGAGAGGTCGTGAGATCGAATCCAGGCGAGGACCTTGTAATTTCTGACTACCCGTGGTGGTTCGTGGTTCGGATGCCACGTTAAGGTGTAGGTCCAAGGTGGGTTAACATGCTTGACTTACGTCAGAATGAACAATTCCGGCGGAAGCAAAACCAAGGTTAACGAAGGTGCATAAACTGTATATACTGTATACACACACACACACACACATATATATATATATATATGAAAATTATTTCACGAAGGTAACACGTGAAAAATATTTATGATGAATAAAACCACGAAGGAAAGGAAACACAAAATGGTGCTCAAGCGCTTTCGTCTAATGACATCCTCAGGAACACTGAAGTACATAAAAAGGTTAAGCCTATATATAGGTTACAGAAAGAAAAAAAGAAAAAATAAATAACATACATACACACACACACACATATATATATATACATACATATCTATATATACAAATACATACATACATACATACATACATATATATACAATAAACAGAGAAGTAAAAATAATAAAAAATTAAAAATTAAAACCTTAAAGGATTACCAGTGAGGCGTACAGATTTGTAAGGAAAAATATCGATTTTTAGCACAAGATCAAATGGATTATAAAAATACAAAATTATACTGGAACTCTGCCGGGTTTTAACACAATGCTGCCTATGGTCAGGTTTCGATATATATATAAAAAAAAAATAAATACAAAAAAAAAAATGCAAATAAAATGCAAATTAAAAGTTAATCGATTTTTAGCACAAGATCAAATGGATTATAAAAATACAAATTTATACTGGAACTCTGTCCGGGTTTTAACACACTGCTGCCTATGGTCAGGTTTTGATATATATAAAAAAATAAAATGCAAATTAAAAGTTAATAAAGTAGAAGACAAGTTTACCAAAGATTTAATGTTTTACCCTTCTTATTTAAATCTGTTTTAAAGGAATTCAACATAACAGGATCGAGCACCATTTTGTGTTTCCTTTCCTTCGTGGTTTTATTCATCATATATATATTATATATAAGTTTAATGTTTTCTATTTAGACTTATGGATTTAATAGAATTTATTTGCATTCAGTCAGTTAATATTAATACGAATGAGCTCCATGTTTGATCTTTCCTTTAAAGTACTCAACTCGCTATCATATATGAGCAATGTTGTGTCATCTGCATACTGAATTTTGGTTTCATTGTAGCAATAAATAATGACAACTACTTACACAAAATAGAAGTAGAAGGGGTCCCAATATTGAACCCTGTGGTACTCTGCGTGTGACTGATTGTTTTTATCCTATTTGGTACAATTTCAGGGTAATTTCGGATTTTCAAACAGTTTTTTATATCAGAACAAAGATCTTCGTGGGGTCCTGGCTTCTTTTCAGAGACTGTTACCTTCAAAGGTACAAGGTGTATCGTGTCATCTGCATACTGAATACTGGTTGCGTTGTGGTAATTATGAAAGTCATTGACATAACACAGGAATAAGAAGGATCCCAATATCAAACCTTGGGGCACTCCGTGTATGACTGATTGAAAGTCTGATTCTTGTTTACTTAATCTGACGAATCCCTTGCTTTATTTCAAAAGAATTTGAACCGGTCTAACGACACGTCTTTTACACCATAAATAGCCATTTTGGAGTTAGAAGTGAGTGTTCTACTGCGTCAAAAGTTTTAGAGAGGTTCAGCAAAATGTAAATAAAACAACAGAATCTATACACAATTCGGAGGCGGTCCAAAATAGTTTAGTAACGCGTTAGGTTGGGTTTGATTAATTTAGGTTAGTAATACTTTAGTTCAGTAATATCAACATATTACGAGGCTATTATGGATTGTCTCCAAAATGCGTCACGATTCTGCAATTTTTCAGGTTATTAAATTTTTTTTTAGTTCCTCGCTCAGCGCAGTATATATATATATATATATATATATATATATATATATATATATATGTAGCGGATCGACAAGAAATAGACCAACAAATAGACAGATCCTTTACTTCCACGCTATCATCAAAGAACTGGAAAAACACGTGGGCAAGAGTCAAACAATGGAGCGTCTATTTCTTCCCAATGGGAGCGAACGAAAACCGTTAACAACTAAAAGACGCGTGGACAAAGCGTCTTAAGAATTGGCGTGAAGTCTACGTCACAGGCCTACGGTATAAAAGGAGCTTCCACTTATACTCACTCTCACTCACCCGTACGCTCACCATCGAACGTCCACCAACCGCTTTCCGGCCCCCTGGCCGGGGGCCACGGCCGCTACTTTCTTCAGGGCCTACAATTTGTCTTCACGTAAGATCTACAGACCACCTGCAGAAGCAATCCTTCGAGGCCCAACCGGAATCATTTCGGGCCTGCGGTTTGCCGGGTCGGCCTTCAAGTTTCTCCACATTCCTCGAGATATATTCAGCATCCCAGGCCTGCGCCTGCACCTCATAAGGTCAGCCTGTACCTCGAGAAGTAACATCACCTCAGGCTTCCGAA
>JAJOZX010003669.1:385000-432500 GCA_023014485.1 Bathynomus jamesi | reverse complement strand
CTACCCGCTATTATCCCCTCTAATTATTTACCTACAACTGAAGTGAAATGGTGTTATTTATAGAGGTTCCAAAGTAGTGATGGGACGATGCATCGCAATCGCAATCGCAATCGCGATACAATCGCACATTTTTTACAATCGCAATCGCAATTGCAATCGCATTTAATGAGTGCGATTGTTGCGATTGTGAACAAAAGATTCAAATCTCTACAAAAGTTGCTATGAAAGCTGCTCTTTCATGCGTACTTAAAGGAAAGTTTAGCTAACAACAATACGGAATAATAAATAAATAATAAATAAGTCAAAAACAGAAATGAAAACGGGTTGCGAATTAGTTGAAAACAGAATAAAAAATTGGTTTAATAATAACAATAAGTACACCTCTTTATTTGCTCTATGTAAAATTGGAATGTTAAAAAATCAAGCTAACCCTATGGTAGGTAACGCGTTTAGGTATATTTAAAGCATAAATGAGCGTTATGTGAGGCTAAAGCTAAAACATCGCAATCGCAATCGCAATCGCGCGATTTTCAAATTCTGACAATCGCAATCGCAATCGCAACAGCGATTGTATGAAATATGACAATCGTCCCATCACTATTCCAAAGCCTCTCTTCCCACGCATGAGGTAGCAGTTGGGTCCTAATAGTAAGAGTGGGGAAAAAAAAAAAAAAAAATTTAGTATTTAGTCAGAGGAGAGCTTCCTTAACCTAAGCTAAAAGGACAGAGTAGGGATGGGAAGGGGTCCTAGTAACCCACGGGGACAGGTTTGTACAACAGACTTCACCCGCCTTCCCGAAAGAGAGAACCTAAAGGAATTGGCAGCCAATTTCTCTAAAATCTCACGACTCGGGACCGGAGGGCTGTCACACCCCAAGTATAAAGTTTACAACACCCAGAAGGAACGTGCAAAACCTTTATACCCCCTGCGGAGAGAAAGAGAGAGAGAGAGAGAGAGAGAGAGAGAGAGAGAGAGAGAGAGTTGAAAAAAGTAAATAGACACCTTTGATTTTTTCCCTTTTTTAATTTGATTACAAATGTTAATAAATAATAACAAATTAATTAAATCAACATTTTAAAAATCGCGTTCCTTTCCTGAATGCGAAAATGCCATTAATTTTGCCTGGAAAGCTTCTTAACGGCGTATTCAGATTAGAATATACTGTAAAAATATTAATGTTTTATTAGAACTGTAAATTGTACAGAAAAAATACTAGGAAATAATACTGTAAAAATTTATGTAAATGATATTCTTTTCCTGAATCGACTTTTTGAATTTTGACATAGTATATATTTGTAGTCAGCGACGGTTAGCGTTGACTACGAATCCATCGGCCCCGGCATCGAGACACGGTGACGGCAGGCCACGCGCAGCAAAACCCAGCTGTTTAGCCTTTCACATAATAAAAAATTGGTTGGTAGATAACTGGGTACCCTCAGTAACCTAGTGGTTAAGACTCTGGGTGCTGATCAGGAGGTCGTGAGATCGAGTCTGAGTGAGGACATTGTAATTTCTGACTACCCATGATGAGTCGTGGTCCGGATTCTACGTTAAGCTAGGTCTAAGATGGAGCAACAACCTTGATCTTCGTCAGAATGAAAAATTTAGGCGAAAGCAAAACCAAGTTTACACCCACACACCCACAAACACACACACACACACACACACACACATACATACACAGGTTCACCACTTGTTATTCGGAACTCCCCACCCCACCCCTCGCCTCATTATGCGCACTTCGCATTCAATGACTTCGTCGCATTCAGTGACATTTCTTCTATATAATATCTAATGAAACGCGTTCTCGTTTACGTATGTTTCTTTCGAGGAAACTGTCCTTTCAGGACACTTTATAACGCGAGTTATTTCATCCAATTCACTTAATAATTCAAGAACTCTAATTTTGGACGATCTTGAAACGCGTGTCGGCTGTCAGCTGAGTAGGAAGATGTTCAATTTATACTTTAGTCAGACCCTTAATTGTGTCTTCGTGATGGGTCTAATACTTTCAGTTCCCGTCTTTCTTCTTCTCTACTTTCGGAGATAATTAAACTCTTTGCAGTCTAACGTATTCTATCTCAAACGTCGTTCGCAGGCGTTACAAATTCTTTTTTTTTTTTATTCTCGTTCATTTTGCGTATTTGTTCTTTGTAGTGTAGTGTAGCTTACTGGCCATATATATATATATATATGTTAAACACAGACCGTGCATGGAACAAGGAACTCTTCTGGGAAAATTAAATCCACTATAGTCCGAATAAGTAATGGTAAATGACAAATACCATAGTTTTTTTTCCTTTTTCATGATTTTAGCCCGACGTGGGCAACGGGTCTCTCGCAAAGAGATCCCATAAATATAGCTTCCCTCACCAGCTATCTGCAAAGCAGACAGGATCCAGCTTTGGGACGTGGATCTAGGGTTTAAAGCAAGCCTAGATCCCTACACTCAGAACCTCTATATAAGTAAAAGACTCGTTGCATTCACGTCGTGTTGAATAAATCAAAGAAAAAGGGGTAACTATTGTATTTTTAGCCAAAAAAAACAAAACTTAAACCTCAACCGGGACATTGAGCGTCCACTTTTCAAGGCACGAAACACGTCCGTTTAGTATACACAAACTCAGAATGGTTCCCTGAGAACATTATATGTTAAACACAGACCGTGCATGGAACAAGGAACTCTTCTGGGAAAATTAAATCCACTATAGTCCGAATAAGTAATGGTAAATGACAAATACCATAGTTTTTTTCCTTTTTCATGATTTTAGCCCGACGTGGGCAACGGGTCTCTCGCAAAGAGATCCCATAAATATAGCTTCCCTCACCAGCTATCTGCAAAGCAGACAGGATCCAGCTTTGGGACGTGGATCTAGGGTTTAAAGCAAGCCTAGATCCCTACACTCAGAACCTCTATATAAGTCTTTTACTTATATAGAGGTTCTGAGTGTAGGGATCTAGGCTTGCTTTAAACCCTAGATCCACGTCCCAAAGCTGGATCCTGTCTGCTTTGCAGATAGCTGGTGAGGGAAGCTATATTTATGGGATCTCTTTGCGAGAGACCCGTTGCCCACGTCGGGCTAAAATCATGAAAAAGGAAAAAAACTATGGTATTTGTCATTTACCATTACTTATTCGGACTATAGTGGATTTAATTTTCCCAGAAGAGTTCCTTGTTCCATGCACGGTCTGTGTTTAACATATAATGTTCTCAGGGAACCATTCTGAGTTTGTGTATATATATATATATATATATATATATAGTGGACCTAGTTTTAGACGTTTAAGGTGATAATGATTTAATTGTATGCAATGATTAATTGATGCAATGACTGATTGCTTATTAATGAAAGGCTGGGTTAATAATTTATGATGTCATACAGTATCACCGATTGGAATAAGTGGTTATTTGATTAGGCCCACCATACTATTGGAAGTGACCGAAATGGCAGCGAGGGTCACCAGCTTGGATTACACCCAAGCAAATTAATGTTAAGGTTATAAAAGACACCTTATGGGTTTTGTATTTTATTATGAAAATAAAGCCGTTATTTATTCACTGTGATATAACAAAGAATTGACAGTAATTAAGTGATAGTTTTACGTTATGCTTATGACATAGACTTAGCTAATAAGATGAAATGTTAATAGCTTAATTGACCCGTAATAAGTAATATACTCATTGATGGTATGTAAATGGCATGCGACATGGAACATTGAATGGGCCTAGTAAATGATATAAAGAATGCACGTTTGTTTGGTACATTGAATGGAATACGTGACACTGATTAAGTAGGCTAAATGATTGCATGGATGCACATAGAATAATTGATGCGGCCTAATAATAATGGATTGAAATGCTTGACACTGATTACACAAATATCATTTATATATAAGACCATTGTGTGATGTTAAGTGATTACGCCAAGAGAATATTTAGTTAACACACAAATATATGAATTGAACATAATAACGGATGATACGCGGAATTACGGTATGGAAATGACACTTGAATTGTAGAACAGGCCTACCGCGTTCTTTCACGTGAGTCAGTTGGAACGCTTAATTACACACTTTGGGAGTATAGTCTACCGTTCGGCGGTAGGCTAATGTAGGCTTCACAAGAGTACTTAGAATAGGAGGTACTTATCTTAGGACGATGTAACCCTGTTGAAGGCGGGTTGAAGACGAACCTATTAACGTAGATTCGAGTTGTCGTTGTCCGTTAAGCCTCTCGAGATGATGGATGTAGACTTCGTACGGGGGCCTGAGGTGATGTTACTTCTCGAGGTGCATGATGGCTTTAAATGATCTTGCAGGCGCATGCCCGTGGTGCTGCATATATCTCGAGGAATGTGGAGAAACTTGAAGGCCGACCCGGCAAACCGCAAGCCCGAAGCGATTCCGGTTGGGCCTCGAAGGATTGCTTCTGCAGGCGGTCTGTAGATTTTACTTGATGATAAATTGTAGGCCTTGAAGAAAGTAGCAGGCCGCGCCCCCGGCAAGGGGGCCGGAAGGCGGTTGGTGGACGTGTTGCTCACGTTCGATAATGTGAGTACGAGTGAGTGAGAGTGAGTGTGAGTGGAAGCTCGCTTTTATACGTAGTTCCTGTGACGTAGGACTTCGCGCCAAATCTTAAGACGCCTTCTCCGCGCGTCCTTTCGTTGATAAGGGCTTACGTTCGCTCCTTTTGGGAAGAAACAGACGTTCCCATTGTTTGACTCTTGCCCACGTGTGTTTTCCAAGACTCTTTGATGATAGCGTGGAAGCAAAAGATTTCTGTTTATTTGCTGGTCTATTTCTTGTCGATCCGCTATATATATATATATATATATATATTATATATATATATATATATACACACACACACACACACACACTTCATTTCACAGTAAATATGTAAATTGAAGTATATACGTCCTAATTCAATATATTTTGTTCCTGATGAATCATGCGCCAGGACTGATAATAATTAGGGATGTCTGCAATACAAACTAACGAAAATTGCAATCATTTGAATACGGCTATGAATGTTCTTTGAACTAAACTAACACAGAACATTGTTGCTTTCAGTGGTGATGAACCACGTCCTTTGATTCCCTATTTGCTTGGCAATGCTGCTGCGAACTACTCGTAGCCTGAGATGGGCGTATGGGCGGAATGGTGCTCTATGGTGCTCTCCTTCCACTTAAACTACGAATGCATAGCTATATATATATATATATATATATATAATATATATATTAAGCAAACAACCACAGGGAAAAGGAAACACAAAGTCCGAGCGCTTTCGTGATATATTCACATTATCAAGGAGGAACAGAAAATTTTCTGTTCCTCCTTGATAATGTGAATATATCACGAAAGGAAAGCGCTCGGACTTTGTGTTTCCTTTTCCCTGTGGTTGTTTGCTTATTAATAAGGTCACGTGTTATTTTGTGATTTTAGTGCATATATATATATAATATATATATATATATATAATATATATATGCAATAACTGTCCCTTCTTTCGTTGGTGCACTTTTCTCACCTTTACCACATCGATTTGCAGTATTCTTTAAAAGGTGACAAGTCTTACCCATAAGTATTCATTGGCGTTATTGACATTATCATATTGAGTCCTTTGAATCATCGTATCCCCTCTGAGGCAACCATTCAAAACGATTGAATATAAATATTTTTTTTGTATTTTCCATTTCAGAGAATAGGAAAAGAAGAGTGCTACCAGGCTCTCTCTCTGAATATAAGAACGATGCCACCAAAACTGTCTCTCTCTGTCTGTCTGGCTGTCTGTCTGTCTGTCTTTCTTTACGAGGGATAAGAAAAAGGAATTGAAAATAAGTTGAATGTAAAAATATAGTATATATATATATATATAATATAATTATATATATATATATATATATTATATATATATATATATATATATATATATATCAGTGGCGACTCCAGCTCTTCAAGACTACTCGGGCTCTTTTTAAATTTTCAAGTCTACATATGAGCCGACATTTAAATGCATGACAATAACTTAAGATTATCAATAAAATAAATAAATACATACCTCGGTAAAAAAAATATTTGAATTTTATTTACTTGAACATAAAGTCGAAGAGTCTTGGTTTTAAAGCAAATTCCTTTAATATTCGGTCATGTAATTCCTTTTTGCTTTCTAAATCAATAAGTATTTCTTTTTCAATTGAAATCCTAGCCAGGGACGAGAGCCGTTCTTGAGCCATTGTGTTTCTTAAATATGATCTAATTCGATCAAGAACAGAGAAACTTCTTTCATTTGAAACAGAAGTTACGGGTATGGTAAGGAGGAGCTGAATCAGCTTTGTGGTTTCCGACACCGCAGACAATAATCTTAGTTCGTGAAAGACTTCTAAAATTTCATTTGCAGATTTGCATTTTCTAAAGTCACTGTCACGATAAAGATATTTCAATTCGTTAACTAAGGATTTGGAGTCAATTACATTTGGATATTTAGTTTGTAAAGCATTAAGATGATGCATTGGAAAATTTTCAGCAAATTCTGGAAATTTGGTCACATCAATCAACTCAAAGAACGCAAACTCCTGAATGCAATCAAATCGTTCCCTCATTGACATTAGTATAATGTCAATTATTTCGAAATATATTGCTTTATAGTTCATTTGTTTGCCTCTAGCTCTTTTTCTCGGGGAAGAAGGTAGGTCTTCGGATTGTTCGAAGTCTGCCATTGTTTCTTGAAAAACTTTATTATATGCTTTATCAGTACGAGCGCACTCAATAAATTCAATAAAGTCATTTACTTTCTGTTGTGCAAACTTCATGTCAAACTGCACCGCCGCCCATGGCAGTTGAAGGCACGCTTATCGAAACGTAAAACGTTACCATGTATCGCCAGAATTAAAAATTGTGCCTCTACAAGGCCGAAGGATATAAGCCCGAGTTGAAATGTTTTTTCTTTATAAAAAAAATTAATAGGAGGAAAAACGTATTTTATTTAATGAGAATTAGAAGAAGGACTATTATGTAACCGTATGCAAGCAAATAATTATTCATTAAAAGAACTTTAAATATACGATATTACTTATACTTTCTCGGGCGTAATGTCTTGCGCCCGAGTAAAGGATCTTGAAAGATTACACAAAAACTTAATGTGTCAATATAGTTTTTTATAGGTAGTAAGGGTATCTAAATGCGCTCAAAATTTGCTTGCGTGACGAAGGCTAAACAGAAAAATAGTAACATACTACCAGCCAAAAACCATTTTTACAATTTGTATCTAAAACTTTTTTTTAAAAACTTAAATCTATAAATACACAATTTTATCTCTCATGCTTCTCCTTGCCCCTTGCCTCTCGGGCTCAGCCCGAGTGCAGGAGTCGCCACTGATATAGGCCTATATATATATATATATGCAAATAACTGCAATGACCGCGCAGTATATAAATGAATAGAAACGACATAAGTATTAAGGAACGTCTCTGCACACGAGGAGGAGAGATAACGAAATAATGAAAAATGAGGCGAACCGCCTGGGAATCGAACCCAGGGCCTTCCAATTGCCGGTCGGACGCTCTACCATTATGCTACGGACCTCACTCAATCACAAATCGAAATTCTCCCAAATAGGGCAGAAACCAATGCCCTCAGAGAGCACCCTCGCAAATCGTGAATATGCGCAAATAACTGCAATGACCGCGCAGTATATAAATGAATAGAAACGACATAAGTATTAAGGAACGTCTCTGCCCTATTTGGGAGAATTTCGATTTGTGATTGAGTGAGGTCCGTAGCATAATGGTAGAGCGTCCGACCGGCAATTGGAAGGCCCTGGGTTCGATTCCCAGGCGGTTCGCCTCATTTTTCATTATTTCGTTATCTCTCCTCCTCGTGTGCAGAGACGTTCCTTAATACTTATGTCGTTTCTATTCATTTATATACTGCGCGGTCATTGCAGTTATTTGCGCATATTCACGATTTGCGAGGGTGCTCTCTGAGGGCATTGGTTTCTGCCCTATTTGGGAGAATTTCGATTTGTGATTGAGTGAGGTCCGTAGCATAATGGTAGAGCGTCCGACCGGCAATTGGAAGGCCCTGGGTTCGATTCCCAGGCGGTTCGCCTCATTTTTCATTATTTCGTTATCTCTCCTCCTCGTGTGCAGAGACGTTCCTTAATACTTATGTCGTTTCTATTCATATATATATATATATATTCAAAATTTTCTACGCGAATTAGAGAAGCACCTCAAAGGCTCTTCCGCGCCGTTTAGAGACCTAGTTACGACTATAGGGCGGGTACCCACTGACCTCCAACTTTACCTTACCTCAGAGCCACACACACACACACACGCACACACACATATATATATATATATATATATATATTATATATGATGATAAAACCACGCAGGAAAGGAAACACAGTGTGGTGTTCAAGCGCTTTCGTCCAATGACATCCTCAGGATGTCATTAGGCGAAAGCGCTTGAGCACAACTGTGTTTCCTTTCCTTCGTGGTTTTATTCATCATAAATATTTTTCACGTGTTACTTTCGCGAAATAATTTTCATATATATATATATAATGTGGTACCCATACATGTATGTGGAGATTTTGCAACTATATAAAAAATACTTTATAAAAAGGAATGTAAAACGCGAAGAAACCGCACTAATTATTTTCTGAGGTTTTGGGTTCGTATAAAGTATATAACGAAGGAAACGTGCTTCGTATTTTTCATTCGTTACAGACTTTTACTGTAGATAATTACAGCACACTCACTTTTTTCCCAAAAACTTTTTAGAGAAGTTACGCTTGTATATTTTATTAAAACCCGCGCTTTCTCTCCCTTGCTTCAACATTCTTACACACACACACACACACACACATATATATATATATATATATATATATATATATATATATATATATACCGATAGCCATAATTCAGGAACCATAGGAATATTGTATTTTTTCTAATAATTCTTGTAATTTCTAATAATGTTTTTTTCTTTTTCTTTTTGATGAATTACCTGGATGACGTCACCGATAAACAAACGACGTGGCATATTTTTTCAGCAATACAGTGCACCTCCTCATTTTGCCATGCAAGTTGGCAAATATCTTGATAAAACGTTCCCCAACAGATGGATTGGCCTAAGAGGTCCTATCGAATGGCTACCCAGGTCACCAGAAGGTCACCAGATATTACTCCACTCGATTTTTTTTCATCAAAAAGAAAATAAAGAAAAAAAAAGTAGAAAGTACATGAATTATTAGAAAAAAAATACAATTATTCCTATGGTTCCTGAATTATCGTCCACCCAGTATATACAGGGTGTTATTAAATTATGTTTCATAAATTAGTATACATATTCAGAACGTCAAAGTGAACCAAAACGTTCCTATGAACATAAATCCGCAATCGCTTCGTTCCCAAGATACATTTTGCTTTTTTTTTTTTTTTTTAACCAAAAACGATCCAATTAAAATGAAAGTCCTTAAAGTTTATCAAAGTCATCGTAGTTGTCTCGTTATTTAGTTACCTATTTTTTCTTTTGGTAGTATTTTGTTAGTTAGCATTTTAGAAACCAAAATTATGCAGCTGACTTCTTCTTTTGGGGTTATTTAAAATTTTTTTTGTTTATGGGAGAGAAGTTAATAACATAGATGAATTGTGGCAATGTGTTCAAGATTGTTCAGAAACAATACGCGACCACGTAGGAGGTGTTTTCGAACGCATGCGGCAAAATTTTCAACGATGCGTTGAAGCACGTACTCTGATGCAGGGAAACCAGTTTGAGCACTTGTTGTAAGTAAACTTTGATAAACTTTAATGACTTTCATTTTAATTGGATCGTCCTCGGCAAAAAAGCAAAATGTATCTCGGAAACGAAGCGATTGTGGATTTATGTTCATAGAAACTTTTTGGTTCACTTTGACGTCCTGAATATGTATACTAATTTATGAAACATAATTTAACACTCTGTGTATATATATATATATATATAATATATATATATATATATATATATATATATATATATATATATATATATAGTGTGTGTGTATATATATATATATATATATATATATATATATATATATATATATATATAATATATTATATATATAGAGTATATAGTTTTTTTCGGGGGGGGTTGAACGGATGTTTAGGATCGACCTGTGTTCGATCCATCCGCAATATCCTGCCCTATTTGGGGTATTTTTTAATGGTATACCTCTTTATTTACCAACCAATGGAAGGAATGAACATCCGGGTGAGCTGCGTACCGCCTCCCCTCGCTGGGAATCGAACCCGGGCCGATGGTTTTGTAGTCAGCGATGGCACATATGACGATAAATTAAGTAACGAGTACAGATGAAAATCTTCACAGCAATATATATATTACAGGGTGGGCGGAAAGTAGCTCCCTATTTTGGATTGGTAAAAAAATACGTATATTATCCATTTATTTCAGAAGATAATATGAAAAGGTAGGCATACATGGTAGGTTTTCTCTAAAATTCAATTGGGCTCCAACTCTTTCCACCAGCTTCTGGAGCCGCCAGGAATGGCGTCCACTGACTTTAGCAGGAACTCCGGCGGGATGGAGGACATGACTTCCCGAATTCGGTACACCATGAATGCTGAGCGGTACCTTGCTATGTTCCGAAACGAGGTCTGGCCGGTTGTCAGCACATGGGAAACATCGACGATCTGATATTTATGCAAGATGGCGCCCCTCCGCACTTCGCTCTGTTGTCCGTGAGTGGCTGGATGCCCACTTCCCTGGGCGTTGGATGGGTCGTCGTGGTCCACATCAATGGCCAGCCAGGAGCCCCGACTTGACACCGTGCGACTTCTTTCTTTGGGGGTGGGTAAAGGAAAAAGTCTACCGCACCAAACCGAGGACATTGGAAGAACTGGAGGACCGAATTCGGGAAGTCATGTCCTCCATCCGCCGGAGTTCCTGCTAAAGTCAGTGGACGCCATTCCTGGGCGGCTCCAGAAGCTGGTGGAAAGAGTTGGAGCCCACATTGAATTTTAGAGAAAACCTACCATGTATGCCTACCTTTTCATAGTATTTCTTCTGAAATAAATGGATAATATACGTATTTTTTTACCAATCCAAAATAGGGAGCTACTTTCCGCCCACCCTGTATATATACAGGGGTTAGACAAAATAATATGAACACCCGCCGATTTCACCGGTTATCTTTACGGACTGCTCAGACACAAAGTAAACGGTCAAATGACTGACAAACCTATTTAAATGCGTAACAGAGAGTGTATACGTCATGTTATAACCCTCACGTTGTTTTTACAGATCTGATTGAATTATGAATTAGCAGTTCTGAAAGACCTGTCAGACTTCCAAAGAGGGCAAATTGTCGGAGCGCGGATGGCTGGTGCATCGGTGACGAAAACCGCTCAGATGTTCAATGTATCCAGAGGAACTGTCTCTATGGTCATGTCTGCATACCAAAACCATGGAAAGACAAGCACCGACAAATGCAATAGTGGACGCAAGAAGAAGCTGTGTGATCGAGACCGCCGGGTGCTAAAGCGCATTGTGACAAAGAACCATAAGACCACAGCTCCAAAAGTGACTGCAGAGCTTAACCAGCATCTTGCAAGCCCGGTATCGACCAGAACTGTACGTCGCGAGCTCCATGGAGCTGGATACCATGGGAGGGCTGCAATTGCCAAACCCTTCCTTTCGCACATCAACATTGAGCGGCGCAGAAAATGGTGTAATGACCATAAGAATTGGTCATTGGACCGGTGGAAGAATGTAGTCTACACCGACGAATCCTCCTTTACGCTATTTCCATGTTCCGGTCGAGTTTACGTCTGGAGACAGCCTAAAGATGCTTATGACCCCGACTGCCTGACCCCAACTGTTAAGCATGGAGGCGGATCTGTGATGGTTTGGGCAGCAATATCGTGGAATACTCTTGGCCCAGCTATAGTACTGCATGGTAGGGTTAACGCCCAGGTCTATCTGTCAATATTGGCTGACCAGGTCCATCCCATGGTCCAAACGCTGTTTCCCAATGGCGGCGCCGTCTTCCAGGATGATAATGCACCAATCCACACCGCTGGGGTCGTTAAAAACTGGTTTGAAGAGCATGTTAGTGAAGTAGAACGCTTGGATTGGCCTCCACAATCCCCGGATCTTAACATTATCGAGCATCTGTGGTGTCAGTTGGAGCAGCAGGTCAGAAGCCGATTCCCACCGTCGGCGTCTTTGGAGGAACTGGAGCAGGGTTTGCTCGAAGAATGGTTCAGGATTCCTCTAGCCACTGTCCAAAAGCTGTATGAATCAATTCCCCGACGCATTGCAGCTGTTATTGCCGCTAAAGGAGGACCAACTCCATATTAAGAATAAAAACCGCCATTTATCAAGGTGTTCATATTATTTTGTCCAACCCTGTATATATATATACATATATATATATATATATATATATATATATTTCAACTGCAAAGAACACGCAGTATAATTAACGTAAAGAACGACGCTTGTATAGGAGAACATTCGCGCAAGATGAGGAGGGAGAACGAACAAATGAAAAAATGAGGTAACCACCCGGAATCGAACCTGGGATCTTCCGATTGCCTGTAGTGGTTATCATATCTGACCGGCAATCGGAAGATCCCGGGTTTGATTCCCGGGTAGTTACCTCATTTTTTCATTTGTTCGTTCTCCTCCTCTCTTGCGCGGAATGTTCTCCTATACAAGCGTCGTCTTTACATATATATATATATATATATGAAAATTATTTCACGAAAGTGACACGTAAAAAATATTTATGATGAATAAAACCACGGAGGGAAAAGAAACACAAAGTGGTGCTCAAGCGCTTTCGTCTAATGACATCCTCAGGAACACTGAGGTGTTCCTGAGGATGTCATTAGACGAAAGCGCTTGAGCATCACTTTGTGTTTCTTTTCCTTCGTGGTTTTATTCATCATATATATATATATATATATATATATATATATATATATAAGAGTGAACTCAAACTGGCATATTATATATATATATAATATATAAGATTATGCGCCTCGGTGGTGTAGTGGTTAGCGTCGCTGACCACGAATCCATCGGCCCCGGGTTCGAGACCTGACGGCAGCCGGCGCGCAGCAAAACCCAGCTGTTCATCCTTCCACACAATAAAAAAATAAAGTGGTTGGTAGATAAATGGGTACCCTAGGTGGCCTAGTGGTTAAGACGCTGGGCTGCTGATGGGGCGTGGTTCGGATTCCACGTTAAACTGTAGGTCTAAGGTGGAGTGCAAAGCTTGATCTTCGTCAGAATGAACAATTCGGGCGGAAGCTAACCAAAGGTTATATATATATATATATATCTGCTCGTAGTAGGAGAATTACGATTTTGATCAATCGAGGCCCATGGTGTAGTGGATAGCATATCTGACCGGCAATCCGAAGATCCCGGGTTCGATTCCCGGGTGGTCACCTCATTTTCATTTGTTCGTTCTCCCTCCTCATCTTGTGCGGAACGTTCTTCTATACAAGCGTCGTTCTTTACATTAATTATGTTGTTTGCAGTTAAAATGTATATATATATATATATATATATGAGGCGTCGCGAGTACGAGGGGCGAACTCGTCACATTGGCAAATTTGCGAATGTTCCACGAATGAATAGTTCATTCCTCACCCCATCCACAGAAACTTGGTATAGCCAAATACTCACCTCGTACACTCAAGATGTAATTAGTTTCAATGCGTTTATTTGCGTTGTGTGGTGTCTCTCGTACGCAATAGTCACAAAGTTTAAACGCGTCTATCTCAAAACTGGTTTGGCGAGTTTTCATAATGATTTTCGTAATTGCCACAACGCAACCAGTATTTAGTACGCAGATGACGCAACAATCTTTGTACCTTTGAAGGTAAAAGTCTCTGAAAACAAGCCAGAACCCCACGAAAATCTTTGTTCTGCTCTAAAAACCGTTTGAAAGTCCGAAATTACTCTGAAATTGTTCCAAACAGAATAAAAACAATCTTTGAATACCAAAGAAAGGCTCACGGTATATATAAAACCCACAACAAATATCTAAACTCTTACATCTTTATTTAATTCCAAATAGTTGGCCACCACTGTACGCTTGGATATACACGAATTGTATGCACGTACATCGTATACAACCACTTATTTAACGAATTTGTATACGTCCAATATAATTTACGCAAGATTAAGCTCTGTTCATATAAATATAGAATGTTGGTTGTGTTTCTAAAACTTCAATTGCAGAAAGATTGTTCCCTGCAATCTGTTTCATTTGAGTTGATGTATGGCCTCTCTCTATTATCTTTCTCGATTGCAGTCCTTGCTCGCAGCGCAACATGCATGTGGAGAGATTTATTATTAAATGCTTATTTCGAATCATCTGAATCCGGATGCCGAGAAGAGAATCTCGCAGACGGAGAGTTAAATATCTTATTGCAATTTAAAATGAAATTGCTTTTAGTTTAGTTCAAAACGTAGTTTGTTAAAAAATTTTGAAAAGTAATTAATAGAAATATACCTTTAAATAAATTTATCACATATACTTTTCTATGAGGATTGTAGCATATATATATATATCAGTGGCGACTCGTGACATTTTTGTTCAGGCATGCAATGTTATGGAATGGAAGAAAAACATCCGCCTAACCCTCTTGCCCAAACTTTGCATATTGTTTACATAGAACTTAGCAAGTTAAAGGTGTTTTACAAACTTTTGGGGACCGCTTTGAAGGAAAGTTCATTTAATGTTAGGCTTAAATATGCGAACAAAAAATTAGACATATTTATATATAGTAGTTACCGAATTGATCTAAAGAAAAAGATACAAATTTAAAATTTACCTTAAATAATTGTGAAGCATTATTTGAATTGAAATTCTGCTCTCCTAGTTTTCCTGCAAAATTCTTCGATGACCAAATTGTAAAAGTACTCTCGATTCTCCATAAGCTTCTTGAGGAAATTTTTTTCAATTGAAATTAATGCAAGATTAGATAGCCTTTCTTCACTTTGGGAACTCCGTAAATAACTTTTAATTCTTTTAAGCGCAGAAAATGATCGCTCAACACTTGCTGTCGATTTGGTATAGTTAGAATCAAATTCGTCAATTTATATATTTCCTTAAGACCTTTGTGCATTTCGCTTTCCAGTAGATATTTTAGGAGCTCAGCAACATTCTTTTTGGCAAAAGATTTGTGCGAATATAAAACACACAATTCAGAACGGAGACGAGGAAACTCAAAAAATGAATTGTAGCTTCTTTTCAAAGATTCAAAAGCTCTCTCTGGGAAAGTAACATCATAGAACTCAAATTTTTTGCAATCTAGAAGCTCAATGAATTCCAATTTTTTCATTGAACTGAAACGCTCTTTCATTTGAAGAAGTATATTATCGAATATTTCATGAAATAGTTGACTATACTTCTCTTGTGGAGAAAGACTCTGTTTCCTTTTACATACAGGTTCACCACATCTTTCTGTTATCAAGTCCCACATATCTGCAAATTTTGTATCCCTTATTTGTTTGATTTTTTTCATAGTGCTTTCAACGGTGATTGAGCTATACACAATATCCATAGATTTTGTTTGCAGCACATTAAATAGATATTCAGTAAAAGGAAAAATTGAAGAAAATACTTCTAATAAAAAATTAAAATCGAAAGTATCGATACCAGCAAGCAATCCGCGTGCACTATTTTTTGTTTTTTCATCAAATTTCTTTGGGTTTTCAAGAATGCTTTTTAAAAGATCTATTATATCTTCTTTATTTTCCTTAACTCTTTCAACTAGACGAGATGAATAGTTCCACCGCGTTGGAGCCAGTTTAGGGAAACGCTTTCCAACAACTTTGTCAAGCATTGAAGTTCGCTTAGTTGAACTGCTGAAAAATGATGACAAACTTCCTAATACTGAAAAAAAATTATTACATTCGGAAATTTCAGCGACAGCTTGGGATAAAACAAGTTTAAGTTTATGGGCGTAGCAGTGAAGAAAAATAGCCTCTGGTACAGTTTCTCTAATCTTTGTTTGTACTCCATTAAGATCGCTCCCCATAACAGCAGCACCGTCGTAGGTTTGAGCAACTAATTTTTTCAAACAGCCCAGTTCACCTAGTTGCCTTATAAATAAATCAGAAATCGCTCCTGCACTTCTATCATTGCTGACGTCATTGAATTTTATAAATCGTTCACAAATCTCTCCATGTTTATTAACATAACGAACAACAGTAGAGAGTTGAGAAAAACAGCTGACATCAATGTTTCATCTAATAAAATCGCCACATACATGCAGTCGATAAGCTCACGTTTTATTTGTTCTAACATAACTGCACTAATAGATTGAATTATGTCATTCTGAATAGCAGATGATGTTCCCTTAAAAACAGTCGCAGTTTTTAAATGGTTTTGAAGCTTTTCATCGAATTCTCCCATACAAAATACCGATTCAATATAGTTACCCCTATTGTCAGCGTTTTCTTCTTCATTGTGACCGCGAAATGCTAATTCTTGCATACCTAAAAAACATGTTATCCTAATCAAACGTTTCAAAATTTCTCGATTCTTATTAACTTCTTCGTTATGTCTGGAAATGGCAACTGATTTCTGCTTGTCGAGTATTAAATCAATTCTTTCTGACTTTCCAAATGTTTTAAGATCAACAAATGCATTTATGTGAGCAAGAGATTTTTCATGGCGAGAAATTGCAGTATGTAAATTGTTTAAATCGTCGTATCCACGACTAACAGAATTCCACACAGAGTTATCTCTTGAAAATAGGAAACACGACCAACAGTACAATTTGTTATTTGAAATATTTCCACATAACCAGGGAACATCATCATACAGCTTAGGATTAAATTTCCTAGTGAAGCCTTTATTTTCTTTGCTTAAATTCAAATGTGGAATCGGTCTGCCATTATTCAATATGCGCTTTTTCTCATCAAAAGAGAGTGAGTAAAATCTTCTAGTCTTCAATTGATAAAACACATCGTCAGTCATTATGGGCACTACAATGCTATAATTTATTTAACTGATTATCCAAAATAACTAAAGCACAAAAGGGAACACCGAACACAAGTGGATGCTTGCGGCTGTGGTACTGGAAAGAAGCCTTGTCAGAATTGCCAGATGTTACTTTTTGGTGAATGCACCTATAAAACTGAATGCATGCCGTATTATTTTCATTAATTAAAAAAAATCAGAACAAAGCTTTTTAATTATTTTTAGTAAAAATATTAAGTAAATTTTCTAAGCATATTTTAAAACATATTGCCTTTTGAATTTAGATATGAGGCTCAAAAAAAATATCTTATGGATAGTGAGAAGTCTCCTTAAAAAATTGCCCAAGGCAAGGCGGTAAACAAAATCATGTCTTATTTCACTAGACAATTAAGAACATTTTTCTGCACCCAGACTGAATTAGTGAATGCTTTAGCTACAAGTATTTCGATCTGTGTACAGAAAAATGTTCTTAATTGTCTAATGAAATAAGACATAATTTTGTTTACACCGCCCAATAGCCAGTACATGCGTGATTGAAGCCTTAGCCTATTTTTAGTTTCTGAAAATTATTTTTGTCAATTATAATCCTTACTTAGATCTGAAAAGAGAACATATTTAACACATGCATTGCATGCGTTGCATTCATTAAGAAATCGCCACTGATATATATATATATATATATAGATATATTATATACACATAGTGTGTATATATATATATGTATAAATAAAATGTTTTAATATTATAATGTTTCAGACCAACGAAGACACTAGGATCCACTCATGGCTGGTCTACCTAACTGTGGTTGTAGCTGTATATTGCGCATGTCCTCCGTGGTGGCGGAGGGGACCTACAATTTTATGTGGGTTCCGAACAAAAAATACCTTAATTTTACTACCTTAAACTATACCCAATCTATCAACATATACGTCTAATCGAATTTTAAAAAATGTTTATAGACGTGCTACTAATTACTTCTACCGGCAAACTATTCGAGCTATTTACTATTCTATGCATAAAAAAGTTTTTGGCAACTGCTGTCTCGAACCTTCTACTTGTCAACTTACACCCATTATTTCTAGTTCTATTATATTGTGATATTTCGAAAAAGCTATCTCTATTTATGTTATCGAACCCATTCATAATTTTAAAAACTTGGATTAGATCACCCCTTAGCCTCCTAGTCTCGAGTGTACTCAATTTTAAATCCTTAAGCCAATCCTCGTACGACTTCGACCTAAGCGACGGAATCATCTTAGTTGCTCGTCTTTGAACTCTTTCGATTTTATCTATATCTTTGTGCATATGAGGATTCTAAAATTGGATCGCGTACTCGAAATGGGAGCTAACTAATGATTTATAAAGAGGAACAATAATATCGCGCGATTTGTACTCAAAATTCCTAGTTATAAAACCTAGCATCTTGTTCGCTTTATTGACCGCTGCTGTACTTTGTTTCGCTACTTTTAAATCACCAGTGACGATAACTCCTAAATCTTTTTCCTGTTCTACACTTGCCAACTCCTTCCCTGACATACTATACACAAAATTACCGTTACGCGAACCTATATGTAAAATTTTGCACTTATCGACGTTAAATCTCATTTGCCATGTGACTGACCAATCAACGATTTCGTTTAGATCTTCCTGGATTTGACCTCTATCTTCATCATTAATCGCCCGACCACCCAACTTCGTCATCCGCAAACTTTGAAACTGTACTGAGCCGACATCTAAATCGTTAATATATATATATATATATATATATATAGAAAAAGCAAGGGGCCCAATACAAAACCCTGAGGAACGCCGCTCGCTACATTAGCCCAACACGACTCCGCTCCATCAACGACCACCCTCTGTTTCCTACCTCGCAACCACTCTTCATCCAATTTATTACTACATCCCTCATTCCATGAGCCTTAGTTTTTTCACTGAGTCTTTTGTGCGGTACGGTGTCAAACGCTTTTTGAAAATCTAAATACACTACATCAGCCGCCCGATGACTATCGTAAACGTCAACCACGCTTTGAAAAAATTCTAAAAGATTAGTTAAGCAAGATTTTTTTCGCCTAAAACCGTGCTGCGTATTTCTAACTAAGTTATGCAATTGTAAGTGTTCGACTATACGATCCCTAATTATTGATTCCAGTAGCTTACTTACAACAGACGTTAAACTGATTGGCCTATAATTTCCCGCCGCACCTTTATCGCCTTTCTTAAAGATAGGTGTTACGTTTGCTAACTTGAAATTATGGTACGCACCCCTCAGAAATAGACGCATTAAAAATCTTTGTTAGCGGCAAAACAATGCTATCTTTTAATTCTTTTAGTTGTACAGCAATACCTTGCACAGCGCGGTTAATTGGTTCCGGAATTTGTCCGCGCTGTCCAAAACCGCACTGTTCAAAACATTATTATAACGGGTTTCAATGTAATACGTTCCAACCCCAAAAAAAGGATCGTCTATTTTTCGAATAAAAGTCAAAGTTCGTCGAATGAAATAGTACCGAAAAGAAATTAGAAGACAATAGGAAAATTGCGCGCTAAATTTAAAAAAATTGACGAAAATACAAACCGTGCTACATGAAAACCCGCGCTAATCAAAACCGCGCTGTTCAAGGTATTACTGTATGGGATATATGGAACCGGCCCCGGTGATTTACGCGTTTTCATTTTATCAATATAGCGCATTACCTCCCCTTCACTAACCACTATATTATCCAAAATATTACCTTATCAAAAGGTATTATGTCTATGACCGTAGGGATATTCGTTACATCTTCTATAGTAAAAACTGACGTAAAAAATTCGTTTAGCAAGGTAGCCATTTCCTTGTTTTCAGAAACTAGATCTCCGTTTACATTTTTCAAAGGCCCCAAGACGCTTTTTACTGGATTTCTATTATTGACGTATTGAAAGAAACGCTTGGGGTTTTCTTTACCGTCACGAGCTATGGAGATTTCAAATTCGCGCTTGGACTTTTTTATTACACTTTTCGCTTCACGCCTTAGAGATATGTAGTTGTTTCGTAACCACAAATTGTCTTTATCGCACTTATGTAGCCTATAAGCCCTATCTCTACTCTTTATAATGTCTCCTACTCTAGAATAAACCACAAGGGCTTGTTGTTTACTTTCGCACGCTTAATTTTGTACGGTACACATTCCTCATTTATAGTCCTAAATACTGTTTCGAACGATTCCCACATTAGTTTTGCGTTGGAGTTCCCCATTACGTTTTCCCAATTGACGTGTGACAATTTATTTCGAAATTTACTAAAGTCTGCGTGCTGGAAGTTAGGAATTTTAGTCGAGTTAGCTGGTTTCGAGTGACTTACTGAAAGGACAAACTCTACCATCACATTGTGATCGCTGTTGCTTAATGGTTCTATTACTTGAAGATCAGTAATTAGCCTATCATCTGTGTAGTTATTACTAAATCTAAAATACTGTCCAACCTCGTAGGTTCCTCAACCTTTTGAATAAGAAAGCTATCCTCGAGAAAATTAACTAAACGATTACCTTCCGCGTCTCCGTGCATTGTATCGTAATTCACGTTGGCGCATTTAAAGTCACCCATAACTAAAGCCTGCTCACTACCTATTATTCTCTTTAGTTCACGATATAAAGCTTCATCCGTATCGGCTGTTTGATTAGCGGGCCTATATATAACGGCAACAAGTTTGAAATCTTTCAATTTAAGTTGTTATAATGTTATAATGTTTCAGACCAAAAAGACCCTAGGATTCACTCATGGCTGGTCTACCTAACTGTGTTCGTAATTGTGTATTGTGTATGTCCTCCGTGGTGGCTGGGGTGGCGGAGGGGACCTACAATTTTACGTGGGTTCCGAACCACAAGCCATAAGAAATTTATGTAACAACTGCCTGTACATTAGCTATAGTCGAATCTATCGGCTCTGGAATTGTGTGCTTTACTTCTATATCGTTCGCAATATTATCTTTGATATACAACATAACACCGCCTCCTCGCCTACCTATTCTGTTTTTAACAAAAAGTCTATAACCTCTAATTTGATTCTCCGCTACAAAGTCACGTGTTTCAGTGCTAAGCCACGATTCATTTATTGCAATTAAATCATAGTCTTTACAAGCAATTAAAGAAAAAAATTCGTTTATTTTATTTCGTAGGCTACGAGCACTTAAGGATATATATGCTGTTTGAAAAAAGTGTTTTTGAACAGTGTGATCAAAAAGTCATACGTTAGTTGCAGTGTAGTGTAGTGATTTTTCGATCACCTTTTATTGTGGAAGAGGAAAAGGAAATGAAGCCGGAAGCTAGGAACTAATAGGAGTCGAACCCATGTCGCGTGGTTTCAGAGTCAGTGCGACTATAATAATTGCACTATCCAGAACCCCGAAAAAAGGTTCAATCAAACGGGACTAATATTTACGCTGTTTGAAATGACGTCCATTCAAAACAGATTTACAGCCAGTATGTAATAATAAGTGATGAGGTCGAGCAGGAACTTGCACATAGCTCAGGCCAACATACGCGGCCCATTGTTTTGAAAATGAAAATGAAAACGAAAAGGTTTATTGGCAGACTATAGTCCATTTGACAAATATTATTAATACAATGATAATTCACATACTAAGGATAGAAATATATACAAATGATTAGAAAAATACTGTAATGTCGACGTTAAGAGGAGCTACAGACAGACGTTTTCGTACCAAGAAGTTCATAGCTTAGAGGACAAACGGCAGGACTCATTTGATAGCTTGGATAATCGGGTTGGTTGATTTTTTCAATTCTTTGCATTAGACTGTATTGAGCACGTCTTGTTACCTCCGGGAAACTCGGGACATTGCGGGTAGTAAACATTTGCGAAGCTGAGCATCTCGGGGGTAATTTATGTAAGGGTCTAAAAGACCTGTTGTACAGCAAATTTAGCGTCCTGCTAGAACCTTTTTTATAATTCACCCAGAGTTGCAGTTGCTGTCCGTATATATTACTGCAGAAAGTACGAAAGAGAGTGTCTTTAGCTTCACTTGTACAAAACCGGAAGTTCCTAATAGTCATATTCGCTTTAGCACAAAGGCTACGAGATTGTTTTTTTATATCTGAGTCATCACTCAAGGAGCTGGTGATAGTTTGACCCAAATACTTAAACTCTTGTACTTCCTCAATTACTTCACCTTTCATTTAAACCTAATATCAGCTGGCTGATTACAGCTTTTAGGATGAAACTGCATAACCTTAGTTTTTGTAACATTAAAAAGAATATCATGTTTCTGCGAATACACTTCGCAGACTTTTAGTAGCCGATCCAGACCTTTAACAGAGGGACTTATTAACACCATATCATCGGCATAAACTAAGTTATTTATCCTTGTTATCTATACAACATCCCACTGTTACCTCATTAAGTGAAGAAGTTAATCCGTCAATATGCACATTAAACAGCATAGGAAAGAGCAAGGAGCCTTGTCTCACCCCGCAAGAGGAACCAAAATATTCCGATAGTACATTGCCCCACCTAACGGTAAAAGATTGGTGGAATACCAAAATTTCAATAAATTTAATATGTACATGGGAACCTTCCTGTCTTCAAGTTTTTCAAATAAAATATTGTGGTTCACTCTATTATATGCCTTACTTATATCTAGGCAGTGGTGGGCACCGTTAACCAAAAAGTTAACTTCGATAACGATAATCCGTTAACCCCAATTTTTAACTCCGATAACGATAATCCGATAATTTTACTACAAAGTTAACGGAAGTTAACGATAATCCGTTAACGATAACTATTTCTTTACTAACATTTAAAAAAATCAAGGAAAAAAGCTTTAAAACCCATAGAAAATGTTTATTTATGCAAAATCCAACAATAAATAGGTATTTAACTGTATTTTTATCAAGTTTTGCAACTTTTTTGCTTAATAACGTTTTTTTTATTTTTAATAAAAAATGTACTGATTACATGTTTTGAAACCCTTGTAACCACTAACCATTAACTAAATTTTAATTTACCAGAGAATTATTATGGCGGGAACTGAAGTTATGGCGGTTTGAATTCATTCGCGGAGCGGTGATCTTCCGTGAATGACTCCTCGCAGTTAACGTGTTAACGGACTTTAACAGACTAAATATCGAGTTATCGGAAGTTAACTGGTCCGATAACGATAAATGGAAATTAACTTCCGTTAATAGTCCGTTAAAAAAAGTTAACTTCGTTAATTAACTGTTATCGGATTAACGCTTTAGTGCCCAACACTGTATCTAGGAAACAGCTATAAATAGTGAATTACTGTCAGTATATTTAGATATTATTTCTTTAAGTACATAGATACACAGGTCAGTTGAGTGGGACCTTTTAAAACCAAACTGATTAGATGTCCATATGTAATCATTTAATCGGAGTTACAAGAGTTTTTCTAGTAGTTTCGAGAAGCAGGAAGCGACAGCAATAGGCCTGTAATTATTGCTGGACAGAATGTCTCCATACTTATTTTTGACCAGGGGCAAGATATATATCCTCATGAACTCTGCAGGGATAGAACCATGACCAAGTATGGCTGATAAGAACAATGATATATGTAGACATACCACGTCATTGGCATATTTTAAGTTCTCATTCGATAGGTCATCTACCCTGACGCAGAACCAGTCTTTAACTCTTGAATTAACCTCATTACTTCAGAAAGTGATATCAAAGTATTTTCCCTTGTCCCTCTCACAGACGTTTCGGAGCAGTCTATCTTAAGATTATCTCTACTCACATTGTTAAGAATGTTTGAGTAGTGGTTTTTGCTATATTATTATTATTATATATTATTATTATTATTACCAACAGCATCGGGGCTGGAAACCCTTACTTCAGTGTCTTCCTTCCCTTCGCTTACAGGGAAGCGATATTATCCACTTGACTACGGACGCTGGCGTGACTCTGTATATCTTCTAATCTGACAGAATTTTAGATATGTAATTTTATTAGATTTTACCCTCTTTATACGTATCATTGACTGCAGGAAGGGCACCGCAGTTAATCTTTCCGACCATTCTCACTAACAAGAGCTTTTAATTGGATTTCATCATATTAATTTTATTTTGTAATTTTTTTTTTTTTTTTAGTGGGGCGCTGCAATGGAGGGAGTTTCTTTTTTTCATATATATATATATATATATATATATATATATATATATATATATATATATATATATATATACGAGGGCCACTCAATATATTTTGCCCCACCTTTTTTTTCTTTTCAAGTTTCCTTGTAAGTTCCAGAAAATTTATACACAAGTAGTTACGTACATACCTTTTTTACAAGTTTTTATTTTTCCACATAGTCTCCATCCTTTTCTACGGCTTTCCTCCACCTCAAAACAAGGGCCTTTATTCCTTGCTGGTAAAAGTCCGCTGGGTTCCGCTGGAGCCACCTCTTAACCTCCTCAACAACCTCATCGTCACTCTGAAACTTTTTTCCACGAATAGCATCCTTCATTGGCCCAAACAAATGGAAGTCTGAAGGTGCCAGTTCCGGGCTGTATGGAGGGTGGGGTAACACAGTCAAGCGCATTTTTGTGATGGCCTCTCTTGTTTGCAAACTGTTGTGGTCTTGCATTATCGTGCAAAAGAAGGACGTCTTCCAGTTTTCTCTCCGGTCGAACTCGCTTATACGTCTGTAGAGTCTCTGTAGGGTAGCAATATATGCCTCTGAGTTGATTGTTTGTCCTCTCTTCATAATGTCCACCAGACTCACCCCTTTCATGTCCCACAAGATGGTGGCCATAACCTTTCCTGCAGAGGGAGCCATTTTGAACTTTTTCTTGCGTGGGGAGTCTGCGTGATGCCACTCCGTGGATTGGCGTTTTGTTTCAGGTTCAAAGTGGTGTATCCAAGTCTCATCCCCAGTCACAATTCGTGAAAGAAAGTCATCCCCTTCTGTCTCGTATCGAACCAACGACTCAGAAGCAATTTCTTTTCTTTGGGCTTTGTGATCTTCAGTCAAATGGCGAGGAACAAACCGTGAACACACTTTTGAGTATCCCAGTTGCTGAATTATCGTATTCACACTTCCTTCACTAATTCCTAGCTCCAGTGATAACTCCTTGTAAGTGAGGCGCCGATTTGATCGAATGATGCTGTTAGCACGTTGCACAGTGTGAGATGTCACAGCCGATGCCGGGCGACCGTTGCGTGGCTCATCATCGAGGCTGGCTCTCCCTCTCTCCGATGATCTCATACGTTTAGACGAGCGTCCAACTGTGCTTCGTTCAACAACGGCATCTCCGTAAATGTTTTGTAGACGTTTGTGAATATTTCCAACTGTTTCCTTCTCTGCGGTTAAGAACTCGATAACAGCTCTCTGTTTACGACGCACATCACTTTCAGACGCCATTTTCGAAACTGCATTAATCATCGGTTTTATACAAGGAGGGGAGGTTCAAACTGGAAAAATGCGGTTATGTGAAGCGCAGAAAGTTCAAACTTACGGCCTAAATGACATTTCAGCCCCATGGCCTATTATTTCTGGAAAGACGTTTATGGATCACCCTATATATATATAATATATATATATTATATATATATATATATATGATACAAACAGACCGTGCATGGAACAAGGAACTCTTCTAGGATAATTAAGTCCACTATAGTCCGAATAAGTAATGGTAAATGACAAATACTATAGTTTTTCTTTTCCATGATGCTAGCCCGACGTGGGCAACGGGTTACTCGCAAAGAGGTCCCAAAAATATAGCTTCCCTCACCAGCTATCTGCAAAGTCTATATCCTGTCCCAAAGCTGGATCCTATCTGCTTTGCAGATAGCTGGTGAGGAAGCTATATTTTTGTGACCTCTTTGCGAGTGACCCGATGCCCACGTCGGGCTAGCATCATGGAAAAGAAAAACTATAGTATTTGTCATTCACCATTACTTATTCGGACTATAGTGGATTTAATTATCCTAGAAGAGTTCCTTGTTCCATGCACGGTCTGTGTGTATCATAAAAAACCTTAGGGAACCATTCTGAGTTCATTCCCACATATATATATATATATATATATATATATTATATATATATATATATATATAATGTTATAATAATGTTATAATGTTTCAGACCAACAAAGACCCTAGGATCCACTCATGGCTGGTCTACCTAACTGTGTCGTGTATTGTGTATGTCCTCCGTGGTCGCGGAGGGGACCTACAATTTTACGTGGGTTCCGAACCACAAGAACATAAGAAATTTATGTAAAAACTGCCGGTAAATTGGCAACGACCAATTTTTACGAAACTAAATAATTATCAATTTAAAACTAATTAATTATCAATTTAAAACTAAAGATAGAATCTCTGATCCAGAGGATCAAGTCATAATAGACTACTATCCACAAATATGTTACACTCTATATCTATTTATAAAGGACATGCAAATATATCGGATCCAAAGAATCCAGTCAATTTCATTACGGTATCCATCAAGTCACGGTCCATATCGATAGCGGACCAAGTCAAAATTTACAATCATATACATTACAATATAACACTTACGAGAAAAAGAGTAGGTGTGGCTGTAAAGACTGTACAGTAATGTAGAAATGTGTGTGCACCCATTTTGGGTCTCCCATTTAAAGGTGTTTGTGGGGCAAGTGAAGATCATGAGTTTTTCAATACCTCACAGTACTATGGGGGGCACCGCTCGGCAGGAATCTTTAAATGGGGTGTGTAAGGACAGAGAGTATCCCCTAACCCAAGACGCTGCCTCCCTATATCCCACAACACTTGTGTTGAGCTGTGGGATCTATCCCCTGAAAGCCTTAATTTTACTACCTTAAACTATACCCTTTCTATCAACATATGCGTCTAATCGATTTTAAACAAGTTTATAGACGTGCTACTAATTACTTCTACCGGCAAACTATTCCAGCTATTTACTATTCTATGCGTAAAAAAGTTTTTCGCAACTGCTGTCTCGAACCTCCTACTTGTCAACTTACACCCGTTATTTCTAGTCCTATTATATTGAGATATTTCGAAAAAGCTATCTCTATCTACGTTAGCGAACCCATTCATAATTTTGAAAACCTGGATTAGATCACCCCTTAACCTCCTGGTCTCGAGTGTTGTCAATTTTAACTCCTTAAGCCTATCCTCGTTCGACTTTGACCTAAGCGACGGAATCATCTTAGTTGCTCGTCTTTGAACTCTTTCGATTTTCTCTCCTCTCTCTCTCTCTCTCTCTCTCTCTCTCTCTCTATATATATATATATATATATATATATATATATATATACAGGGTGGGCGGAAAGTAGCTCCCTATTTTGGATTGGTAAAAAATACGTATATTATCCATTTATTTCAGAAGAAATAATATGAAAAGGTAGGCATACATGGTAGGTTTTCTCTAAAATTCAATGTGGGCTCCAACTCTTTCCACCAGCTTCTGGAGCCGCCCAGGAATGGCGTCCACTGACTTTAGCAGGAACTCCGGCGGGATGGAGGACATGACTTCCCGAATTCGGTCCTCCAGTTCTTCCAATGTCCTCGGTTTGGTGCGGTAGACTTCTTCCTTTACCCACCCCCAAAGAAAGAAGTCGCACGGTTACCGCTGAAAAACGGCAGAATCGGTTCAGTGTAACGGTGTGGTGTGGTATGACCTCAGATCAGGTTGTGGGCCCGTTCCTTCTGCGCAACACCATGAATGCTGCGCGGTACCTTGCTATGTTGCGAAACGAGGTCTGGCCGGTTGTCAGCACATGGGAGAACATCGACGATCTGATATTTATGCAAGATGGCGCCCCTCCGCACTTCGCTCTTGTTGTCCGTGAGTGGCTGGATGCCCACTTCCCTGGGCGTTGGATGGGTCGTCGTGGTCCACATCAATGGCCAGCCAGGAGCCCCGACTTGACACCGTGCGACTTCTTTCTTTGGGGGTGGGTAAAGGAAGAAGTCTACCGCACCAAACCGAGGACATTGGAAGAACTGGAGGACCGAATTCGGGAAGTCATGTCCTCCATCCCGCCGGAGTTCCTGCTAAGTCAGTGGACGCCATTCCTGGGCGGCTCCAGAAGCTGGTGGAAAGAGTTGGAGCCCACATTGAATTTTAGAGAAAACCTACCATGTATGCCTACCTTTTCATATTATTTCTTCTGAAATAAATGGATAATATACGTATTTTTTTACCAATCCAAAATAGGGAGCTACTTTCCGCCCACCCTGTATATATATATATATACAGGGCTATTCAAACTGATTCATCCGATTTCAACTGAGAATACTTCCGTACCTATCAACCATGCATCAACTGGGCATACACCACATGAAAGAGGAAATCTCCGAGTTTTACAAGATCACCGCGAGAGGGCTCCAAAATCACGCCGTGGCCTAGCCTAGCAACAAACAGTCAAACGAAGTGCTCACTCGCCGTTGGATTGGTCGCAGTGGGCCCCATGACTTGGTGCTCCACAGCTGGCCCCCTAGGTCGCCGGATCTTACACCGTGCGACTTCTTCCTTTGGGGGTACGTTAAGGATACTGTGTACGTGCCACCGTTGCCCACATCTTTGGATGAGCTCCGAACTCGCATTGTTACTGCCGTAGAGTCAGTGACAACGGACATGCTGGAGCGAGTATGGGAGGAATTCGACTATCGTGTCGACGTTGCTCGTGTAACTAGGGGAAGTCACATAGAGCATTTATAAGGTGAGACAAAATTTGGACAGTTTTTCGTTTGGTTGATGTATCACAAATCACTCTGTATTTGTAACATTAAAAAATATTCTCATTTGAAATCAGGTGAATCATTTAAATAGCCCTGTATATATATATATATATATATATATATATATATATGGCCTCTAAAAAAATACATACCTGATGGAGGAAGGGCGGAAAAGAGTGAGTAACTCAATGAAATCCTTCATTCATTCATCATTGAAGAAAAACTTCTTTTTTATTGACCTATTTTGTTCCAATTTATTTTGGACATCATTTTTGTCCAAATCATTTTGTACGAAGACGAAATGATGAAATGCAGCTTTTAGAACCTCTCTCTCTCTCTCTCTCTCTCTCTCTTCTCTCTCTCTCTCTCTCAACTATTAAAAGTTGATGAGATCGGTTGTATCAAGTTTGATTTAAATAATTATATATATATATTATATATTACAGAGAGAGAGAGAGAGAGAGAGAGAGAGAGAGACTACAATAACCGTAGAGTGATTTTAATACGGAGACTATAGTAAAACTGCAGATCAGAGGAGGGTTCGTTCGTTGATAATACGTCTCTTTTTCGACTACACCATCCACGAAACCGAGTAATTTTCTTTCAAGTGTAGCTTTTGAGTTCATATTTTCTTAACTTATGCTTTTTCAGAAATACACTAGTTACCCTTTAACAATTAATATTATAGAAAACGACAATAAAGAATTGCATTTTAATACGAAGAGTGAAGAAATTTTGAGGAAGTTGGATGACAGTTGAAAAGGTTGCGTGGTGATTGAAGAGATTTCTTGCGTGTTTGCAACAGTGATGAGGTCCATCTTGAATGAGAAGCGAGAGTCAGAGGTCGATTGGACGGAGGTAGAGTGAGGAAGGTGAGCGAAAGAGGTCGAGAGAGTCATAGTAGAGCCCAAGCTTCTGTGACGAAGGTCAGAGAGCAAATGAAGGGTGAGAGACGTCTCTTTTAGAGAGACGCTACTTAACAGTCCTCGCTAAAGCCAGGTTATTTCGTTGTGTAATTCGTAGGAAGCTTTTTGTTTGTTGTTTATTGTTTATTGTTTACCTCGAGAGAGAGAATTTTCTTTCGAGAAGAAACCCACGTGCTTAAATTTCGCAACTTTTGTTTCTTTTGGTGAATGTGAGAAATTTTTTTGCCGGAAGCGAAGCACCAATTTACGAATATCATAACAAAAGCACCCGCGTAAACACACACACACACACACACACACACACACACACACACACAAAAATATATATCTGTTTAAATACTGAAATGGAGGAATTATTGTTGAAAGACACACTTGCATGAACCTCAAAATGAAAAAAAATGACCCCCCCCCCCCCACCACCAAAAAAAAAACCCGTAACTCGGAAAAAGAATAAAATTTTCACACAGTTTTCCAGTATATTCAAAGAGAAGGAATACCTGTTTTTCATACGACCAATTTAGTCTGATATGCCGTTAAAATATATAAAGTATTCTTATCTGAATATGTCGTTAGGATGCATGGAAATTTTTCAAGCAAATTCGATTCCATTGACTTGATTTATTACATAAGAAATATGAAATGGCAAATAATAATACTAATAATACTACTACTACTACTAATAATAATAATAATAATAATATAAAGAAAGTAAAATATACAAATTTATAGGAATTCTGTCATTCTATTTTACAAAATTCTCTTAATTAAAAATCAATTAATGTATAAATTATATTAAAAGGTATAAATTTATGTATAAATTCAATTTTCTTAGTAATTATGAAATTAATTAATTACATTTCGTGGAACAGAAAATGAAATTTAAGATAAATTAAATGAATAGGTTTTAGAAAGCTAAGATGAATTCCGATATTGGCAGAAACCTTATTTCAAATAGTTTTTAGTATAAAAGGACTTAATTATTGTAATAAAAATAATAATTAGCTCGTGAAAAGCTTCCTTCCAACGTATTTTAGTATATAGTGTCGCCCTCTAGAACGAATTAATTCTTAACAAGATCCGAAGATGGTCAGATGTGCTTGGGCGAAACGTCAACAGAAGGAAACTAGGGAGAAAACGGTTAGATGAAGGGGAGACTACAGTAACTTTATTTTTATAATGATAATAATAATAATAATAATAATAATAATAATAATAATAATAATGCTTATTATTATTATTATTATTATTATTAACCTAATTTACTGGTAACTATTACAATAATAATAATAATAATAATAATGATAATATACAGGGGTTAGACAAAATAATATGAACACCCGCCGATTTCACCGGTTATCTTTACGGACTGCTCAGACACAAAGTAAACGGTCAAATGACTGGAAAACCTATTTAAATGCGTAACAGAGAGTGTATACGTCATGTTATAACCCTCACGTTGTTTTTACAGATCTGAGTGAATTATGAATTAGCAGTTATGAAAGACCTGTCAGACTTCCAAAGAAGGCAAATTGTCGGAGCGCGGATGGCTGGTGCATCGGTGACGAAAACCGCTCAGATGTTCAATGTATCCAGAGGAACTGTCTCTATGGTCATGTCTGCATACCAAAACCATGGAAAGACAAGCACCGACAAATGCAATAGTGGACGCAAGAAGAAGCTGTGTGATCGAGACCGCCGGGTGCTAAAGCGCATTGTGACAAAGAACCATAAGACCACAGCTCCAAAAGTGACTGCAGAGCTTAAACCAGCATCTTGCAAGCCCGGTATCGACCAGAACTGTACGTCGCGAGCTCCATGGAGCTGGATACCATGGGAGGGCTGCAATTGCCAAACCCTTCCTTTCGCACATCAACATTGAGCGGCGCAGAAAATGGTGTAATGACCATAAGAATTGGTCAATGGACCGGTGGAAGAATGTAGTCTACTCCGACGAATCCTCCTTTACACTATTTCCATGTTCCGGTCGAGTTACGTCTGGAGACTTCCTAAAGATGCTTATGACCCCGACTGCCTGACCCAACCGTTAAGCATGGAGGCGGATCTGTGATGGTTTGGGCAGCAATATCGTGGAATACTCTTGGCCCAGCTGTAGTACTGCATGGTAGGGTTAACGCCCAGGTCTATCTGTCAATATTGGCTGACCAGGTCCATCCCATGGTCCAAACGCTGTTTCCAATGGCGGCGCCGTCTTCCAGGATGATAATGCACCAATCCACACCGCTGGGGTCGTTAAAAACTGGTTTGAAGAGCATGTTAGTGAAGTAGAACGCTTGGATTGGCCTCCACAATCCCCGGATCTTAACATTATCGCGCATCTGTGGTGTCAGTTGGAGCAGCAGGTCAGAAGCCGATTCCCACCGCCGGCGTCTTTGGAGGAACTGGAGCAGGGTTTGCTCGAAGAATGGCTCAGGATTCCTCTAGCCACTGTCCAAAATCTGTATGAATCAATTCCCCGACGCATTGCAGCTGTTATTGCCGCTAAAGGAGGACGGACCAACTCCATATTAAGAATAAAAAACCGCCATTTATCAAGGTGTTCATATTATTTTGTCTAACCCCTGTATATATATATATATATATATCTATATATATATATATATATATGAAGGGATCAGACAGCAACTCCCTCCTTCACCAAATCCCGCAAATGAGGAGGGATGTTGCAGAGGGGTCGACCGCAGGTCGATCCTGAACTCTCTTCGAACTCACACACACACACACTAGTGATGTAGCGGATGTCATTTTTTTCACATCCGCGGATGCGGATGCGGATGCGGATGTTTGATTTCAACATCGCGGATGCGGATGCGGATGTCTACATTTTCGTTATTTTTTAGGATATATTCGAGATTTGTTGTGTTTAACGTATATAATAAGTTATTATATAGAGAGAGCTGTAGCTATAATGTAGTATAATTGATTAATTGTACAATAATTGCTGTACTTTTCTCTGAACATATAAAATAATATCAAGCATCTAACTAATATAGAAATCAATTAGTGAATTCGTCTGCAAATAAATTCGTTATATTTTGTTGAGTTTCAGCCACAATTAGAAACCATAATTGTGTTACCAGGATGCGGGACGTGAACCCAACTCAAATGCACCCCACCGACCTCTTTCCCCAACCTCCTCCACCCTAATAGAAAGAGATCTTTAATTAGCTTGATAACTATTTATATTAAGTTTAAAGTTTTATTAGGCATATTTATAAATGAGTAATTAAAATAAAGTAAACAAAGATGTTCATCGTTTAATGTTCAAACTTAATTATAGGAAGGTTATGCTTAAGGAACATTAATTTTTCTGCCTTTTCTGCTGCCAGTCTGTTTCTCTTTTCATCATATATTAATCCAGCACTGCTAAATAATCTCTCGCTTGGTACGTTTGTTGGAGGACAGGCTAAATGTTTCCTCGCAAGTTTACTCAAGTAATAGGATTGTCACATGCAGCCAGGCGTTTTTCTTGGTGATAGCTCTCGATCATTTTTACTACATCTTTTGACATCGCGTAGGTCTCGTCATTGCTGCTTGACTCAAGAAAACTGAGGGACAGATTCTGTGATAGATTTGCTTGTGAAGGTGTTGGTTCTGTCACTGAAACTTTTATTCTTTTGGTGGGTGGCGAAGCGACAGATTCAAGAGATTGAAGCTCTTCAACTGCTTTGCCAAGTGATGATTTAACTCGTTCTAATGTACTAGGTGAAAATAACTTAGCTTTGTAACGTGGATCTAAGTAGGTTGCAAGAGAGTAAACTTCATACAAGAACAGCCTCTCGTCTTGTCGCTTGCATCACTTTTGCGCACAATGAACTAGTTCTATTAATAAGTAGAATTTGATAATTTCCGCTTATTAATGACGTTTTATCTCAACGGTCCACATCCGCACGACATCCGCAGTCCAAAGTGCGGATGCGGACGCGGACGCGGATGCGAGAAAATGTGCGGATGTTCCGCGGATGCGGATGTGACCTACATCACTAACACACACACACACACACGCATTTTATTTTCGGTCATGTACACATGTAGGCCTACAGTCGATTCAAAAGTAGGGATACACTGAGCCACATCTATCTTACGGTCGAGTGTATCCCGAATTTCTGAACCGATCGTATAGTTAAGACACTTCACTGACCTTCATTGAAGTGATATTATGTTCCGTCTCTTTTCCTGTTTTGTGCATAAATTTTGCCGCACAGTTCATTCTGGTTGCAATACGCATTCATGACAAAGATTTGGGCGCTGTTTTTGCTGGACGCTTTACCTCAGAAGGATCTCTCTTAAAATAACTTCAAGTTACATCAAAGCAACTATGCACCGTGCTCAGAGAAGACATTTTCTCTTTTGAGACACAGCACCGATGCATAGTTGGGTAGCTAAATGGTAAAGTCCTTTAGAAGGACCTGCATGGTCGGTCGGGTGACCATGTCTGATGGATACGTGGAAGGAAAGCATTTGCATGATGAGCAAAATTTTATTGAATTCCTATGAATTCCTATGGTTAATTTAATGATATTTTTAAGAAAATATTATTTATGTATTTATTATGAAATGTAAATACAGAGTGGGCAAAAAGTAAAAATAAAATAAAAATAAAAATAAAAAAACGATTGAATACTGATCGGAAAACTCGTTGGTTTCATTCCGGGCACCGATACCACTGCAAGAGTCACAGGCTTCATCGCGTATATATACTCTTAAAACTATCTTCTACGTTCTCCAAATATAAACTGAATATAAAGTATATAAGTACACTTGGTAGGCAGAAGATACACTGAAAGTACACTGAAACTCTCCGTTCTAAAGTAGAAGCAGCGGACAGTTTTTAGAGGGAATTCTTTGATTATACGTTATAAGAAGTCAGCCCGGATCAAACCCGAGTCGAACCCTGACCAATCAGATGTTTCATACAGCCCGCTCCACCGACCAGGAAACATTTCGTTAAAGAAGTCGTGAATACGGTGACCGTATAATGGGGCCAGAAGCCTCATCTTCCAGAAAGAAGCGTTCTTCCAAATTCTGGATATCTCGTTTTGTATAATAAAAACAACTGCGACACAAAACTACAGACCGTCAAGCGTGTTTCTTACTTTTGGTTCACCCTGTATATTTTGAAACTCGGCCTATTATTTGATTCAGTTTATAATTATTATCATACAAATCCATTTGCATGGTTTGAAATCGAATTAAAGTTTACATTAATTCCTATAAGTGATTCTACAGGGTAATCAAAAAGTTGCAGTGCAGTTTTTTTTTTATTTTTATTATTTTTTATAATTACTGTACATAACTTAGAACGTATAATAATAAAAAATAATAATAATAATAATAATAATAATAATAATAATAATAAATAAATAAATAATAATAATATAATAAATAATAATTATAATAAATTATAATAAATTATAATAATCTGAAACCAAAAAATAAACAAATTACAATCAGTGCACTGCACCTTTTTGATCACCCTGTATATAATTTCCTTATTAATTCCTCTATAGTGAGTCTATATATTTTTTTTTTTTAATAAGAATATAGTCACTAAATCACGTAAACGGTAAAAGTATTAATGGAAATAGACTCTAGAATTAGGAAACTCTAGGAAATAGTTACCATTTTGAAGTTCAAAGTTTTAATGGTAATCTTTGACATTTAACTTTTATACCCTTTTTGTAATTTCATCCGATCCAGTTTTTATATCTTGACTACGCTCTCTCTCTCTAACTCTCTCTCTCTCTCTCTCTAACTCTCTCCTCTCTCTCTCTCTCTCTCTCTCTAACTCTCTCGGCGGGTATAGATTATTTTATTACTTTTTCTATTTTAATCTTTGCTTTTGCTGTATAAATTTTGATACGAATGCCTTAATGGCGGTGAGCGATAGTTAATACCATTCAATCCGTGAAATTAAGCAACGTTATGATTGGTTGTATTTGCGATTAGAAGACGACGTTAGAAGTTGTAAATTGTGTCATCGCGGCCTTTTCTCCGATTCTAACATTAGCAGTTGCCATGGAGATTAAACCAACCAATGACCAATGAATTATCTTTACGACGCTACAATTCCATTTTCGTTTATTTCAGTCCCGTTTTTTTTTCTTTTTCTTTTATTTCGAATTATTTTGGGTTAATTGCCTTCCTATTTTTTGTTAAGTGTTAATTCTTTTATTTTGTAGTTTTCTCTCTATTTCATATTTTTGTTAACTTTCAATCTTTGTTGTGTAAGTTGATATCAAACTTTTAGATACTATATTACCACATATACGACTATATATATATATATATATATATATAATATATATATATATAATATATACACAGGGTGTTTCAGGTCGACCCTAGAAATATGGAAATTGGCCGAATTTGTAGTTTGTATTTGGTATTTGGTATTTTCCATATTTCTAGGGTCGACCTGAAACACTGTGTATATGTATATATCTTTTTAAACATCTGATACTTTAAAAGGTTTATATTTTTATATATTTTGTTCATTAATTGAAATAAAAAATGGAATTTTTATTGTACTTTACACATGGGAGAATTAGTTTCCTAGTCCAAAACATGCTGTATGTGATGTTAGCCCTGTTCAAAAATCAACTTTTTCTTATTTTCATAAGTTTCTGTACTTTTTCCCATGCTTTTTGACCTGAAAAGGCCGAAAATCACAACCATTTTGACCTAGGTTGTTGGGAAGCATTGCCGCATGGAGCTTTAAGTTTTCTGCCTTGAAATCGGCCAAAAGCACGAGTTCCGGGGTCCCTTGAATCATGTTTTGCACTATAACGTTTTATCTAAACAAGATAGAGCAACAAAATAGGCACCAAATTAAAGTGTTTTTAATCCTCTTTCTAACTTATACAATTATAATAGTCTTGGAACAAGAAATGGCACATTGGTACATACAAAGATTTCAGAAATATCACAAAATTCGTTTTCTCACACTCAAGGCAGACAAGGCGCCTTATTCATGACACAAATTTGAGATTAACATTTTGTCACAAGTCTAATCGATCAAGAAGTGAAAGCATTACATGATGATTAATTTCATAATGACATTTACACAGTCAGTTGTTGAGAGTTTGTTTCTTGAAGCTGTCAAAGCGGCGTCTGTTGAACTCCACAGCTTGAAGGAGATAGTCCCTTTGCTTGGCATCTGTTGTTATGACATTTGCAAAGTCGCTCATCATCTTGACACCACGTTCAGCAATGTCATTCACCGCTTTCAGATTCTTAACATAGTCCAACGCTTTTCTGTAGTCCTCATTCTGTGGCCAAGACGTGACAGGTTCCAGAAGCCACTCGGATCCAATGTTCAGTGTGTCCAGCAGGAAATGTGATTCTGGGCCAATGAGATCAACCAGGGTGATCTTAGCTGTGACTCTCTGGAATAGAGGCTTTCCTGTTCTGAAGCTGTCTGGCTTCTCAGTGGCATGTAACTGGGCAGCAATGTCGTGCTTCAATGTGTCACTCAATCTACTGCTGAACAGGGCAAATGACACGACTTCCTGCGTCAGGTGCCATTTGTGTTTTCCATCTTATTAAGTACTGCATCAGCAAGCTCTGGGTCAGTTTTCTTGTACTTCAACATGTCCTGGATTAGACTTAGATCATTCACGGGAGCATCTGCAGCAGACATTGACATCATCCATACAGGAGTGTAGAACAGCGCAAGGAAGGTGTTGAGTCTTTCCAGCTTTGATACAGTGTCTTCGTCGTACTCAAGTTGATCTGCAAACATCAGCATTTTCATGGAGTACAGGTTTCTGGCCATCCATCTGGCCTGATGAATGGCGCCTGGTCGACTCCAGTGAATACCTCGAGGAGGCGTTCCTCCAAGAACAATGACTGTCAGTTCAGCCATTTCCCTGTAGTCGGCTCTTGGAAGCCTTTCTGCTGTTAGAATGTCTTGGAGTATTTCTTCACTGTTCTTCTTCTTTTCCTTCAGCCATTTGCTGTTGATAGCCAGCATCTTTGGGTTTTCCTTGGACAAGTCCGTCCAAACATCCTTCAGATGCTCAAACCAGGGATTATCTGGCCCCTTCACCTTCCCAAACAGCTTCTCCCAAACTGCTCCTACTAGGATTTCCAGGATGTGATGTCGACAGGCCAGATAAAACACCTTTTTGTTCAGCATTTTCTCTAGCAGTTTGGCAGCTCCTCTGTGAACTTCACTGTTACTGGATGTAGTGTCAAAAACAAGGGCAGTAACATTATCCGTAAGTTCCCATGTCTCCAGTAAATCCATTGAAGCCTCAGCCTGAGCTGTGCCAGAAGAATTGTCGATGACAGGTACTCCCAATAACTTTCCTTCAGTGTATGAAGGTGGACCAGACACTAGCACAGCTAAAGTCTCTGAGGTACTTCCAGGTTCACTGCCCAAGACATCTTTGAGCAACTTTCCATCCCAGTGTAAGGCAGCGTACTGTGGGGGTTTTTCACAAAACTTGGACATGTGACTCTGGCTGATATTATACCTGGACAGCATTCTGTTGCGACGTGTTGTTGAGGTTGAGATGACGAAGTTATCCAGATCAGCCCCTCCAGCTTTCAAGGTGGCAGAAACCATGGCAGTAACTTCATTGTCTGATAAACCAAGACGATCAGCTGTATTGCAGATGACATCACATTCCATGACCTTCCTTGGAAACGTCAAAGTCAACTAGTCACAGTGTCTTGATGGTGAGAACATCCAGGACGAGGCTGATGGTAATCCATGTCCTCTGTGTTAGCGTCGTTGTCAGTTGAGTCACCCCAGGTAATGTCATCCACATGAACAACTGCCTCTTGTTCTGCTGCAGCTGTAAAATAGTACAACATGTTAAGACAGTAATTGTTAAGTACATGCTAAATATCGCAATGGAGTAAAACTTAAAACTTTTTGTGACGTTCAAAGTAATTAGTTTTACCTTGTTCTTGTCTATGCTGCAGTCTTTCATTCCTCGCTGCTTGCTGCAGGGATCTTGTCTCAAAAATCTTGTCATGACCAGACATATGACCTTTCCTCTCAGTCTTTTGGTCTTCGTAGAACCTGATATCCTCATCTTTCTTCTCTCTGGATAACAGTCTGTTGTTCTGTATTTCCTGGATTGCATCTGGAGCTCCTATATCGAACAGGCTGTCTAATTCCAGCACAAATGCTCCTCTTTTTCCTCCAGGGTTACTTGCTCTTCCTTTGCTTTTCACCAGAGCACGATGTTTCTCATGTAGTTTCATGAAGAGCTTCATTGCGTTGTACTTGGTCATTGTCTTGATCCTAGCCATCTGCCAGAATGGGATGATAGATTCAACTGTTTCATATGCAAGGTCTTGAACCATGGGCCTCCCTGCATTTTCCGGTAAATTCTGAAGATTAAGGAAATACTGGAACGCCTGTCTGTTGGTGGGAAGCTGGGAACCACTGATAAAAGCTGAAGGGTATCCAACCAGGAAAGTTTCAGTGAGAGATCTGGTAGATGGCCCAGTTGACACCTGCCTGTGGACAGTACGTGGAGGTTCTGAGATATCAACTGTGCGCCCACGGAGCTCCCTCAGCTCCTTGCTTAATGCCATTGTGAAGTTGTAACTTGTAGATGGTTTTCTAGATTCTGATTGAGTTTCTGTTGTTTCCTGAAAAATGATAGATAATTATTATCATTATTATTATTATTATTAATTATTATTTATTTATTATTATTATTATTATTATTATTATTATTATTATTATTTATTAATTTTATGCTCTTTCATTTGATACCTAATTTGTTGCTCTATCTTGTTTAGATCAAAAGTTAAAGTGCAAAACATAATTCAAGGGACCCCGGAATTGGCGCTTTGGCCGATTTCAAGGCAGAAAATTTAAAGCTCCATGCGGCAATGCTTCCCAACATCCTAGGTCAAAATAGTTGTGATTTTCGGCTTTTTCAGGTCAAAAAGCATGGGAAAATGTACAGAAACCTATGAAAATAAGAAAAAGTTGATTTTTGAACAGGCCTAATGTGATGTCCTCTCAGCTCACGATACTTTCGACGAAAGAGTCCTGTTCAACGGATTTCCTGCAATTCATGATAAAGGAATATCATGGCCGCCAACATCACCAGATCTAAACCCCTGTGACTTTTATTTGTGGGGTTGTTTAAAAGATGGAGTATTTAACTGTTTAAACATAACCCACAAACAATAGGAAAACTGAAGGCATCAATTGAACAAGAAATTTCTCCGATTTCAACAGATACTCTGTCCAGAGTACTGCAAAATTTTGTTGTTTGTATGCGAAGAGTTAATGAGTGAGAGGACATCACAATTACAAATACGGTTAGGTAAACTAGCCATAAGTGGATCCTACGGTCTTTACTGGTCTGAAACATTATAACATTATAATATTATCGTAACATAGAGCATGTTTTCCAGTAGGGGACTAATTCCCCATGTGTAGAAAATTACAGCAAAAAAATTTCATGCTTTTATTTCAATTAATAAAAAAATATAAACCTTTTAAAATACCAGATGTTAAAAAAAAAACACCCTATATATATATATATATATATATATATGTATATATATATATATATATATATATTATTCTTATTGCATTCATTGTACAGTGTGGTGTCCATAAATAATTTGTGTAGCGGAGCAACTAATTTCCCGAATTGTTTTTAAATTAAAATTAATTAGATTTATTTCGGCTTAAAAAAAAAATTGAATTAGAAATTAGAGAAGAATTTTTGCATCACGGAAGAAGTTTATATAAGAGCTATGAAGAAAAACGATTAAGGCGTTTAATTGCCTGAGAGAATACAATTGATTAGTTAATTAGGAGGTCTATTCGAACCCCGCTTTAAATCCAAATTAAAACAAAGTCAAAAGGATTGTTTATTCCAGTATCGTTTTAATGGAGGTGTGTGTGTGGGGGGGGGGGGGAGTTGATTTTAATTCTAAGAACGTGAGAGGATACCGGGAAGTGGATTTACGTTCTGTAAGTGAGAAACAACAATAATTGTTAGACAATATATCCTGTGAAACGTATTAGATGTTTCATTATATATTCCGTCTATCCTATTTTACTAATATTTCACATGTATAATTCAATGCACAGTCATTATGAGTTTGGTTATACGTTTCATCTAGCTGAAACGTATAAGTCATGAGTTTGGTTATACGTTTCACCTACCTGAAAGGTGTGATTCATCAGCTTGGTTATACGTTTCATTTAGTTGAAACGTATAATTCATGAGTTTGGTTATACGTTTCACCTACCTGAAAGGTGTGATTCATCAGCTTGGTTATACGTTTCATTTAGTTGAAACGTATAATTTATGAATTTGGTTATATGTTTCATCTACCTGAAAGGTGTGATTCAAACCAGTCATCAAAAGCTTGGTTATATCTTCCATCTACTTGAAACGTATAATTTATTAGTTTCATTATGCATTTCTTTTAGCTGAAACGTATAATATATATTATTTATCGTGAATTTGGTTATACGTTTCAGTCGAAACGTACCGTACTAATGAATGTTTGCATCGAATTATATAGTTGAAATGTTACTAAAATGAGACAGAACATAAACTGAAACGTCTAATATAGTGCAAAGAACTTCACTTTTTTCTACGTGAAGGTCAAAATATGATAATAAAAATCCACTCTAATAGACAGAGTTTATTTCCACAACAGTTTCGATGCCCACTGGCATCCTCTTCGGGTGGATACAGAAAAACGAATGAACCAAAAACAAGAGGGAAAACAGTCCATGGACCATTAAGCAATTCGCATCTAGGTTAGATCCCGTACTCCCGACACTGGGAAAAAAAAATGCCCTCCAGTGTCGGGAAAACGGGATCTAACCTAGGTGCGAATTTCTTAATGGTCCTGGACTGTTTTCCTCTTGTTTTTGGTTCATTCGTTTTTCTGTATCCACCCGAAGAGGATGCCAGTGGGCATCGAAACTGTTGTGCAAATAAACTCTGTCTATTAGAGTGGGTTTTTATTATCATAGTCTAATATACTGTAGTTTACAGTGTGATGTAGACAGATTCTGTACTGTAACAGGACAGGTGGTACAGGAAGCCATGAAAACGAGGATAGAAAATATTCTCAGAATAAGTGGCTCAAACCTTTTTAATGTGCTGCGTGGGCAAGGAGGAGAGTGGAAAGTGGAAACTAATTCTCTCCCCCCATCAGATCTCGCAAATGAGGCGTGATGCTGCAAAAGTGTGTATATATATATATATATATGTATATATATATATATATATATATAACCTTTGGTTAGCTTCCGCCCGAATTCTTCATTTTGACGAAGGTCAAGCTCTTCACTCCACCTTAGACCTACAGTTTAACGTGGAATCCGAACCACGCCCCACCAGCAGCCCAGCGTCTTAACCACTAGGCCACCAGGGTACCCATTTATCTACCAACCACTTTCTTTATTATGTGGAAGGATGAACAGCTGGGTTTTGCTGCGCGCCGGCTGCTGTCACTGGGTCTCGAACCGGGGCCGATGGATTCGTAGTCAGCGACGCTAACCACTACACCACCGAGGCGCATATATATATATATATATATATATATATATATATATATATATATATAGAGAGAGAGAGAGAGAGAGAGAGAGAGAGAGAGAGAGAGAGAGAGAGAGAGAGAGAGAGGAGGTTGACAAAAGTAAATAGATACCACGAGTGTCCTCAAAAACAAATGGCAAAGTTCATCAATGGAATACCAGAACGTGTGTCATCTTTAGATAATGGAAAAGGGTAAATCAACACGATTCTAAATATATTGATTCGATAAATCTGTTATTATTCATGATTTTTATTATCAAATAAAAACTATGAACTCCCCATCCAACCATGAAGGTGTCTATTTACTTTCGTGAACCCTCTGTGTATATATACACTATACAAAAACTTGCATAAAATTATGTATTACGAAATCTGAATAACGTTTCCACTAAACAATGTTTTGTTAAAGAAGAGACATTTAAGCTTGAAAACGTTTTGCATTTTGAATCGAGTTCAACAAAGAGTAATTGCGTCCTTTCAGTTAAACATAAAAAAAAACAATTTGTTTTGTTTATTGGGTGGAATTCGCGCGAAGTTAAAAACATGTTTCCACACAAAAAATGCATATTTACAACGAACATTTAATTATGTTTTTAGAAAAGGCAAAAATGGGAGGGGAAAAAGTGCGTAATTTGTTTTATAAATTTATAAAAAAAAAAAATCTATTTTATTATTTAAAATTCTGTATTTACGTAAAATAGAGTGTTTGAAATTTTATATATATATATATATATATATATATGGGATGAATTTCCTGACGAGGTGTAGCTTTGAATACACGAAAGGCCTTGGAATCGTTTTTCTTTTTCCTTGTGGGTTTGCAGCATATATATATATATATATATATAATATTGAAATCGGGGTCAGATTAAGCTATGGGAAAATGGAATTACAGCCCAGGGCCCCGCATTAAAGAGGGGCTTCCAGAAAGCAGAAGAGAGAAAAATTTCTAACTTTTTTATAAATTCAGTATTGCCAAAACTACAAAAATAGTAGTGACACTGACATTGACATAATGGGCTTGATGACCCTTTGATCCTGACTTTGCCTAATTCGAGTGGGTGGCGAAAAGTCAAGAGTTAAAGGATCATCATTGACCAAATTATAATCTTTTTAAATTAAGAAATTATAAATTATAATTTTTTTAACTGTAAAAGTAATTTTTATTTAAAAATAGTGGCGGCCATAGAACGGAAAAGATTCATTCTCTCCGGTTCTTTGACTCCTGACTTTTGCGCACCCTCTCTCTCTCTCTCTCTCTCTCTCTCTCTCTCTCTCTATCTATATATATATATATATATATATATATATATAAAATATAATGAGTGGCGACGGAGGGGGTCAGGGAGGTCAGGCTGAACTTGACCTGTTATTTCTCCTGCTAGGGACTTAAAAACTAACATAAAAAACTAATAATACTAACACCGGATCACTTAACATATTGCTTCCCAGGAACCTCTCTTTAACATATTGCTTCCCAGTGTATATCACTTTAACATATTGCTTCCAGTGTTAATCACTAACATATTGCTTCCCAGAAATAGACATTACACAACCAATTACAGTTACATTACAAATTTACAATAGTTTATAATATTTAGAGATAGCTAATCGAGAAAATATAAATTACGGACAACTTAACTTATTATGCTTTGCCATTTTTGTCAATGTAAAATATTTGGATCCTGAAGATCAGGGCCCACAGCCTTCTTTAGTTAGCCTTATAAGGCTAACTAACGAAAATATCACGACCTAACCTAACCAATCGTTAGGTCAACTGTACGCCCTTGACGATTGGTTAGGTTAGGTCGTGATATTTTCGTTAGTTAGCCTAGATTACCAACCTCTTTCTAACCAACCAACCTTTCTCTTTTTAACATATGCTTCCAGTGTTAATCACTTTAACATATTGCTTCCCAGGAGGGATCACTTTAACATATTGCTTCCCAGGAGGGATCACTTTAACATATTGCTTCCCAGGAGGGATCACTTTAACATATTGCTTCCTAAATGCTTTGGGAAGGAATATGTTAAAGATCCCTAACACCTCTTGTCAAGTTGTCAGGCTATAAATTTCCATCCATCCATCTATCATTTAAAACCCCCCATTTCCACAGTGAGAGTGGGGGGGAGAGACGCGGGAAGTGAGGGAAGATGTGGCTAAAAATTTTGAGTCAGATATCTTTACTCTATAAAACATGTTATAATGACCATGTTAGGATTTATAAATAAGGTTATATAGCTATTTGCATATACACTGTGACTGTACATAAAGTTAATTATTACTTTATTATTATGCATCTTCTCAAATAACAAAGCTTTACAACTCGCATAAAAAATGCACAATTCCACGTCTTGTCAGACGTTAATTAGTATTTTAATTGATTATTACTTTGTATCCACCGAATAACCAAGTTTTTAATGGTCGAAGTCAGGCAAATTCGTATTTGCCTGACGACTTGCCGCTGTGCCAAATATATGTTATCTTAAATTACTAAACATTTAATTAAAAAGCAATTATTTGTATATCATACTGGTAGTTGGATATTTCTATATATTCTACTTTTGGATAGTAGAGTAAATTTTAGGAAATTTAATACACAACACATGGAAAGTATTCATTTTATATAAAATCTGTCACATCTGCGTCGAAACAGAGAAGTCCAAAATGCCGCGCTGAATTGCCAAATCTTTTTTTTTTTAAACTTAATTTTGTTTTCAATAATATACATATTATATACTTTATGAAGTGGGTCGGGTGGAAAATAATTGTCCAAGTTACTTAACATTAAAAAATTAATTTACTTCAAGGAAAAATTTGGTGAAAGAACTAATTAATAATAGCACGACAAAGTAAGTGAAGAATTTGCATTAAACCAAGAAGATTGGAGTTCATGTATAAATAAATAAGGTAAGGCGATGTTTTATTTCCGAAATTTATGCCAGTTAAAAATATTCTAATTATCATACATAATACATATCACAGTGAAACAAGTATCAAATTATAGAGTGTATATATATATATATATATATATATATATAATATATATATATATATATATAATACACACAGACCGTGCATGGAACAAGGAACTCTTCTGGGATAATTAAATCCCTATAGTCCGAATAAGTAATGGTAAATGACAAATACCATAGTTTTTCTTTTTCATAATGCTAGCCCGACGTGGGCAACGGGTCACTCGCAAAGAGGTCCCATAAATATGGCTTCCCTCACCAGCTATCTGCAAAGCAGACAGGATCCAGCTTTGGGACATGGATCTGGATGAAGCTGGATCCTGTCTGCTTTGCAGATAGCTGGTGAGGGAAGCCATATATATATATATATATATATATATATATATATATTATATATATTATGATGTAGGTCACATCCGCATCCGCATCCGCGGAACATCTGCACATTTTCTCGCATCCGCATCCGCACCCGCATCCGCACTTTGGACTGCGGATGTCGTGCGGATGTGGACCGTTGAGATAAAATATCATTAATAAGCGGAAATTATCAAATTCTACTATATTAATAGAACTAGTTCATTGTGCGCAAAAGTGATGCAAGCGACAAGACGAGAGGCTGTTCTTGTATGAAGTTACTCTCTTGCAACCTACTTAGATCCACGTTACAAAGCTAAGTTATTTTCACCTAGTACATTAGAACGAGTTAAATCATCACTTGGCAAAGCAGTTGAAGAGCTTCAATCTCTTGAATCTGTCGCTTCGCCACCCACCAAAAGATATAAAAGTTTCAGTGACAGAACCAACACCTTCAACAAGCAAATCTATCACAGAATCTGTCTCTCAGTTTCTTGAGTCAAGCAGCAATGACGAGACCTACGCGATGTCAAAAGATGTAGTAAAAATGATCGAGAGCTATCACCAAGAAAAACGCCTGGCTGCATGTGACAATCCTATTAGTTGGTGGAAAAATACGCAGAATATCTATCCATACTTGAGTAAACTTGTAAGGAAACATTTAGCCTGTCCTCCAACAAACGTACCAAGCGAGAGATTATTTAGCAGTGCTGGATTAATATATGATGAAAAGAGAAACAGACTGGCAGCAGAAAAGGCAGAAAAATTAATGTTCCTTAAGCATAACCTTCCTATAATTAAGTTTGAACATTAAACGATGAACATCTTAGTTTACTTTATTTTAATTACTCATTCTTAAATATGCCTAATAAAACTTTAAACTTAATATAAATAGTTATCAAGCTAATTAAAGATCTCTTTCTATAAGGGTGGTGGTTGGGGAAAGAGGTCGGTGGGGTGCATTTGAGTTGGGTTCACGTCCCGCATCCTGGTAACACAATTATGGTTTCCAATTGTGGCTGAAACTTAACAAAATATAACGAATTTATTTGCAGACGAATTCACTAATTGATTTCTATATTAGTTAGATGCTTGATATTATTTTATATGTTCAGAGAAAAGTACAGCAATTATTGTACAATTAATCAATTATACTACATTATAGCTACAGCTCTCTCTATATAATAACTTATTATATACGTTAAACACAACAAATCTCGAATATATCCTAAAAATAACGAAAATGTAGACATCCGCATCCGCGGATGTTGAAATCAAACATCCTCATCCGCATCCGCATCCGCGGATGTGAAAAAAATGACATCCGCTACATCACTAATATATATATATATATATATATATATATATATATATATATATATATATATATATAATATATTATGTTAACGTACGGCCACATACGCAGCGTCCTCCTTTTTGTAAATTTGGAAATGGCCGCCCAAGGTAGAAAGCTAAACACTTAAATACATTATGCTTATCACACGAATATCTGATCATCATAACTTCAGTTATAGCTATAATAGCTAGTAATAGCTATAATTTTTAGAGCATTTATAACAAGATAACACTCCTAGCGACACTCTATCTAAACTTGTGACATTAAAGTGGCAACAACAGCAATAACAAGAACAACATTTAAGTGATTTAAGTGGTTTTTTCCTTTACTTGGAGAAATATTATCTTTGTCTCGACTTTTTTTTCAATGAAGTCCATTTAAAAGAAGAAAAAATATATTTTGAGATGGTCCAAGGGGCATCTGGAGAGTATTTGAAGACCATAAAAGTTTTTTACCTTTCTCGAACAGAACTTAAGCCATTATGCAAATCTTAAAGTGATTTAGGCGAGGACACTGTGTGGAAGGACCATTTCATTTGGTTTATATTGGAAAAAGTCAGGTAGGATAAAGTTCCCCAATTACAGCTAAATC
>JAJOZX010003669.1:360000-380000 GCA_023014485.1 Bathynomus jamesi | reverse complement strand
AATATCATTGTAAAAAATAGCCCTACCAATAATTCAGGCATTATCTATAAAATTGGTTGTAAACAATGTGATTCCTTTACATAGGTCAGACGGGAAAGGATTTGCACACACGTATAAACAGCATCAATATTCCGTTAGAACAGGACAGTTGTCCAGTGCCCTTTTTGTCCATTTGTCAGAGTTAGCCCACTGTATTGATTGGAATAATGCTTCAGTTTTATTCCATTCTAGCAACATTGTTAATAGAAATATTCTTGAGTCTGCCATTATCCAACTTTCAAATAACTTCAACATAAGCAAAGGTCTTTTTCAACTCGATCCTGTTATTTTGAATTCCTTCCAAACAGATTTAGATAAGAAGGGTAGAACACTAAATCTTTGGTAAACTTGTCTGCTACTTTATTAACTTTTAATTTGCATTTTATTTTTATATATCGAAACCTGACCATAGGCAGAGTGTTAAAACCCGGGCAGTTTTCCAATATAATTTTTTATTTTTATAATCCGTTTGATCTTGTGCTAAAAATCGATATTATTCCTTACAAATCTGTACGCCTCACTGATAATCCTTTAATTTTTAATTTTTAATTTTTATTTTTACTTCTCTGTTTATTGTATATATATATATATATATGTATGTATATGTATATATAGATATGTATGTATATGTATATATATGTGTGTGTGTATGTATGTTATTTATTTTTCTTTTTTTTTCTTTCTGTAACCTATATAGTATAGGCTGTTATCCTTTTATGTACTTCAGTGTTCCTGAGGATGTCATTAGACGAAAGCGCTTGAGCACCATTTTGTGTTTCCTTTCCTTCGTGGTTTTATTCATCATAAATATTTTTCACGTGTTACTTTCGTGAAATAAAGTCATATATATATATATATATATATATATATATATATATATATATATATATATATATATATATATATACACAGAGTCATATAAGAAGTAAATAGACAGCCCAGATTTTGCTGTAACAATTTTATTTGAAAATTAGAGTACCAATAAATTTTAATTTTTGAACAATTAAGGTTTAGCTATTAATACTTTGTTGACATTCCTTTAGCTGCTTTAAGAGCAGCAACTCGCCTAGGCATAGAATTAATGAGTTCTGAAATTGTAGCTTGAGGTATTTCTAACCATGTTTGGCGTAAAAGATTCAACAATTCTGATCGTGTTGCTGGTTTTTTGGGCTTTTTACGTAAAGTCTTGTCTATTATTGCCCACACGTGTTCTATGGGGTTCATGTCAGGGGACTGACTCGGCCAAGGAAGTCGTTTGATACCATTTCGCTCCTCCCATTCTTTCGTCTTTTTTGCAGTGTGGCATGGGGCTCCATCTTCCATGAACAGGCAGCTGTTTCTTTTCAATATGACCACTTGAGAATATTTGCATAAGTCCTTCTTCAAGGATAGAAATGTAGGAAACGAATATTAGTCATAATAATGGCAAAGCAATTTGGATGCATACATTTTACCATAAAATTAAGGGTGTCTATTTATTCTTGCATGACTCTGTATATGCGATGAATTTCACAATTAAACACGTGAAATGAATGAATGATGCAAATCTACAAGGAAAAAGGAAAATGATTCCAAGTCCTTTCGTGTATTCAGAAGTACACCTCGTCAGGGCTTTAAATGTTGATTCCCTGACGAGGTGTACTTCTGAATACAGAAAGGCCTTGGAATCATTTTCCTTTTTCCTTGTAGATTTGCATCATTCATTCATTTCACGTGTTTAATTGTGAAATTCATCGCATATACAGAGTCATGCAAGAAATAAATAGACACCCTTAATTATTGGTAAAATGTATGCATCCAAATTGCTTTGCCATTATTATGACTAATATTCGTTTCCTACATTTCTATCTTGAAGAAGGACTTATGCAAATATTCTCAGTCGTGGTCATATTGAAAAAGACAGCTGCCTGTTCATGGAAGATGGAGCCCCATGCCACACTGCAAAATTTAAATTATGGTCTTCACGTGCGTCGGTATTTGGATCAGCAGTTTCCGGATGCTTGGATTGGTCGGCGTGGTCCTGTGGAGTGCCTCCCAGATCCCCAGATCTCACCCCCCTTGATTTCTATCTTTGGGGCACTTGAAGGCCATGGTGTATCAGGAAAAGATACGAGACATAAATCATCTAAAGGAACGTATCACCAGCGCCATTACAAGCATAACGTCAACTGTGCTAATGCGTGTTCATCAACAGTGGGGAACACGTATTGAAATGTGTTTTCAAAACAATGGCAACCATGTAGGCATATTATATAAATAAAAAATGGTTGTCCATAAAAAAATGTTTATTTTTCCTTGTATGTATAAAACTTACGGCCCACCCTATATATATATATATATATATATATATTATATATATATATATATATATATATATTATATATAATATATATATATATATATATATATATATATATAATTATAATATAATATATATATAATATATATATACGTCACTGCATACATACAACAATTATGATTTTTAACTATTTATATGATTAGATTTCGAGACATAAAGCTTTTGTTTATGGTTTCTATATATTTTTGTTTAATACGTTCCGAATCGAGGTAGTGCCGGTTAGGACAATTTTCTGGTTACGAGTTTTTTTCCTTTATACATTTTTCTTTTATGCAGGAAGAAGGGACCAAAGGCGAAAGCTCCCCCACCCCCCCGTCCCTATAGAAGAAGAAGAGAGCCAAAATCAAGGCTCTAGGTTTTCAAGTGGCCTGGACACTCTGCTTTTAGAAAATTGGAAGTTATAGACAAGGGGGAAAGATGAATTGAGGAGATTGTTCCAGAGTTAACCGGTTGGGTAAATGAAAAGTTGAAATACCGATTAACCCTTGCGTTTGAAAGTTGGACAGAAAAGGAATGAAAATGTGCCGAAAATGCGTCTTAAAGGGAACATTTTCCTAAATTTCAATAAAAATTACGTTTCTAAGTACCGCTCGCTCCGTCGGGAGCTGATGCCTATCCACCTTCCAAGCGCAGCAGGGGTAGAACTCGTATCTGAAAGGTTGTGGTCGAGGGTTTCCTCCCGAGACATGCCGGATGGAATCATTCGGGTGCCGGTTTTTATAATCTGCATTTGTATTGGAAGATATTGAAAATTCCGGTTAAGGGAAGTCCCCGGTTACCAGAATTCCGGATAATGCAGGTTCTATGTAAATGCGTATACATAAAATAATATAAATGCAATACTTTAGGTGTCAAAAGTACAACTAAGCGAAAATAATAAAGTTATTACTTAAAATGGTCCTTACCAGCGTCAGTAGTTCAGGGTCTCTGTAAGCGAAGGGAAAACACTCAAGTCGGGGGTTCGACTTCCGATAATGCTGGTACTAATTATGTAGGAGTTAGCGCAATAGGCCGCTTCGTCTTTCCTAAGCGCTGTGCTAGGTTTTAGTCTGTTAATTAAAACATCTCTTGTATTCCTACATAAACTGAACAACTTTGTGCTTTATATTGCTTTAAAGATAAAATTTCTTGTACTATGTACAATTGTACATATGTACTGTGTTCACATATACTAATACGATGTTCCAGTTCTAAATAGAGGTATGAAACTTTAATACCATACACGATAACGAAGTGTATATAAATTAAAAAGTATATATATATATATATATAATATATATATATAGAGAGAGAGAGAGAGAGAGAGAGAGAGATAGAGAGAGAGAGAGAGAGAGAGAAAAGGGTGTTTCAAAAAATAATTTATTACACATTATTTTTGGTGAACACATTTTTTTTATCTCTCTCTCTCTCTCTCTCTCTCTCTCTCTCTCTCTATAATATATATATATATATATATATATAATAAACTAAGAACTTGGAAAATAATAAGAAAGAAAACAGAAGCGTAGAAAATATCGTATGCAATACTACGCGAAAGGAAACTGCAGATATCGGGATGGGCAATGCATATATTGCACATCCCACATTATGCAAAATGCATTACACAAGTGGATATTGCAAGTTGATAAGAAATGCATGTTCCACATCTTACGGTCTGCAACACTTATGAAAGATATGGGGGTTGCAAATACGAAAAAAAATGCCGATACCACCACCCTCAAAGGAACGCACCGAGGGAACAGAAAAAACGAACATCAAAGAAGAGTGCCAATTTTTAGACGCAGCCAACACATTTCAGCTGCTAAATACTCTCCAGCAATTACAAAACCAGCTGACAAATATAAATATAGAAATCCGAGAGCCGGACAGAAGGTACGAACAAAGGCACTTCATGCGTTATCGGGACAACAGGTACCGACAAAGATAAAAAGAGGTAAATTCTCGGAGGACCACAAGGCAACGAAACCGGCACCCCCATTGGAAAACAAATCGGAACCACTTGTATGCGAAAAAGAAAGAGAAAAAATAAAAACAATCCTAGCCAACATACAGGGCCTTAAATCAAACCATTCCACGAACAAAGTTGCATACCTGAAAGGACTCATGCAAGAAGCCGGAGCAGACTTTGCATGCCTCACGGAAACTCATCTAAAGGACTGCCAGGCGAACTGTGAAAATTGTGAGTCCTGTATTGACAAAAAAGAAATACAGATTGACAACTATAACATCCTCCGAGCCGACAGAACAGTGGGACGTAAAGGAGGATGTGCTATTTACACACGCGAAGGGCACATAGCAGAAATGGCTATAAGTACCTCAAACAACTACGTAGAATGTGTAGCAGCAAAAATTGAAAAATTAAATATGGTACTAATTGTAATGTACAGACCCCCAAACACGCCAATCTCAAAATTTTCAGATTCCATTACAGAGGTAAGAAACTTAGTAAAAGATCTACACTCTCCAACCCTAAATATTTTTCTCTGTGGTGATTTTAATTTCCCATTCATGAAATATAAAAGGATAGGAAAAAATATATGTATACACCAGGACAAGGGGGGCACATGAGAAGACCAGGAGCAGGTAAAAATGCTACTAGCTTTAGCTGATGAATTTATGTTAACGCAAGAAATAACAGAAAACACAAGAAAAAACAACTGCCTAGATTTGGTATTCACAAACAACCGTAATCTAATTGATAATGTAGAAATATCCCAACTATGATATCAGACCACATCATTGAAATAACAACTAAATAAAGGCAACAGGAAAGGAAAGAACACGCACAGCAGAAAGAAGCAAATTCGAAATTTTTAATTTTCACTCCAAAGCTATAAACTGGGAAGATGTGACATCCAACATGGAAGTAATAGATTGGAAAACCATTTTCGAGGCCAAGACAACGGAAGAGATGCTAATGACGTTAGAGGAGAAGACGTTAGAAATTGTGGAAAAACATGTCCCAAAGATACAACAAAGAGGAAAGAGAAGCAGGTTCGAAAGACAAAAGAGGGCATTGTTCCGAAAGAGAAAAAGAGTGACTGCAAAATTAAGTAATTGTAAAGATAACAACATCAGAAAAATATTAAATGATAAACTACAAAGTATCGATGTCGTCATACAGGAACTAATCGAAAAGCATACAGAAAAAGATGATGATGACGCTATAGAAGCGATAAAGGCGAACTCAAAGTACTTCTATAATTTCGCAAAAAGAAAGTCGAAAAACCATGCGACTATCGGACCTTTAAAAAATGAGAACAGTGATTTATCTGATGATCTAACAGAAGTATTTGAAATATTAAAAGCTCAGTATGAATCATCTTTCAGTATCCCAAAAACTGACAAATTGATATGCGATATAAACGCGTTCTTTGAAGAAGAACCACAAGGGGAAAGTATAACGGATTTCGACTTTACGACGGATGATATTACACAAGCTATAGGGAAATTAAAAAAACACTCACCGGCAGGACCGGATAAATGGAATGCCACACTGATCAAAAACTGCAAGAATGCAATCGCTGAGCCCCTATACTGGATATGGAGACGATCATTAGACACGGGAGAAATACCGGGCATCCTGAAGAGCGTGAACATAGTCCCAATATATAAAGGAGGAGATCGATATGAGGCCAAAAACTATAGGCCAGTGTCGTTTACATCTCATCTCACTAAAATATTTGAAAGAATAGTTCGACAGAAAATCTGTGACTTTTTGGAAACTCAGAAAAAATTCAATGATAACCAACACGGGTTTCGGTCAGGCAGATCATGCCTATCACAACTAATGGAACACTACAACAACATTTTGATTCACTTGAAAGTAATGAAAACTATGATGTACTATACACAGACTTTGCTAAAGCGTTCGACAAGTGTGACCACGGAATCATAATACATAAACTGAAATATATGGGAATAACAGGAAAAGTAGGGAAATGGATATATAATTTCCTGAGTGAGCGGAGGCAAGTCGTTACAGTACAAGGAGTATCTTCATCAGAATCAGAGGTCCTCAGCTCGGTACCACAAGGAACAGTATTAGCTCCATTACTCTTCATAATCATGCTAACTGACATAGATGAGGACGTTACCAGAGACAGCACAGTAACATCCTTTGCGGATGACACAAAGATCAGTAGAAAAATAAGAAACCCAGAAGACATAGGATCTCTACAAACCGACATAAACAAAATCTACAAGTCGACGGAAGACAACAATATGAAGTTTAACACCGAGAAGTTTCAGCTATTACGGTACGGAAAAAGAGAAGCCCTAAAGTCCATGGAATATTATACCCCAAATGGACAGGAAATTCAGAGAAATTCCAGAGCAAAAGATTTAGGGGTTGTAATGACAGATGATGCGAAATTTGAAACACAAAATAATATAGCAGTAAACAGAGCAAAGAGAATAACGGGTCAGATATTGAGAACCTTTAAACGAAGGGATAAGAATGTAATGATTCCTCTACTGAAAACCCTGATAATACCCAAATTGGAATACTGCTCGGTCCTAACATCCCCATAAAAAAAGAAGACATTAAACAGCTGGAAGGGATCCAAAGAAGCTTCACAGCCAAGATCAATGGGTGCAAAGAACTAAATTACTGGGAAAGGTTACGAGAACTAGACCTATATTCACTGGAAAGGAGAAGAGAGAGATACACCATTATTTACACTTGGAAAATAATGGAGAAACTAGTCCCTAATCTTACTCTGAATCCCATAACTCCCCAAACAACGGTGGAAAGTAGAAGCGGTAGACTGTGTCGTATTCCCAAATTGAAGGCGAGACAGGGAACATCCTTAACCCTGAAAGAAAATAGTTTTGTAGTGAGAGGACCAAAACTGTTTAATCAGTTGCCCAAAGACCTAAGAAACACCAAGGGAGTTGCAATGGAAATCTTCAAAAGAAGACTAGACGCCTGCTCAGAACAATCCCGATGAGCCGAGCGTACCTGGCTATGTGAGGTGGAGAGCGCAAGAATCCAACTCACTACTTCACCAGGCCAACTCGAGAGGAGTGGCGACAAGCTTGACCTTCGCGAAATGAGAAATCATCGCGCGGAACCTTTGTAGGGTTGTAGGGGTAGGGTAGGGTATATAACACCATATTTTGGGTCTAGATAGAGCGTAATGCACATTTATAATGGTTGCTTCTTACAAAAAAATTTTGCTCATATTACGCGGCATTTCTGACTTCAAATTGAAGAGGGACTGAAACAAGTTTATTAACTTTCAAAGTCAAATAAAATAGGTAAAAACGATGAAGCAGTTTCGAAATATATTCCGTTGTATTTATTATTACTCGTATAAAGGACGTTTGCATTTTCCACAATGAGGAAATGAATCCTCTGAACGACTCGAAATATAGTTCGTCTTCAATTCGAATTGGAATCATTTGGTTCTCTGTCTGTCTGTCTCTTTCTCTCTCCGTTTTCCTCTGTCTGTCTGTCTCTTTCTCTCTCCGTTTTCCTCTGTCTGGCTGTCTCTTTCTCTCCGTCTTCCTCTTCTGTCTGTCTCTTTCTCCGTTTTCCTCTTTCTGTTTCTCTCTTTCCCTTTCCGTCTGTCTCTTTCTCTCTCCGTCTTCCTCTTTCCCTCTGTCTCTTCCTCTTTCCGTTTTCCTCTGTCTGCCTCTCTTTCGTTTCCGGCTTCCTCTCTTTGTCTGTCTGTCTGTCTATCAGTCTGTCTGTCTTATGCTTTACGACTCGAAATATAATTCGACTTCAACTCGAATCGGAATCATTTAGTTCTCTGTCTGTCTGTCTCTTTCTCTCTCCGGTCTTCCTCTTTTTGCCTGTCTCTTTCTCGCTCCGTTTTCCTCTTTCTGTTTGTCTCTTTCTCTTTCCGTCTTCCTCTTTCCCTCTACGTTTTCCTCTTTCTGTCTCTTTCTCTCTCCGTTTTCCTCTGTCTGCCCGTCTCTTTCTCTATCTGCCTTCCTCTGTCTGTCCGTCTCTTTCTCTTTCCGTCTTCCTCTCTTTGTCTGTCCGTCTTTCTGTTTGTCTATCTATCTATCTGTCTGTTTGTCTTATGCTTTCCTGTCCAGTTTTCTATTACTGGTAGAATATTTAAAAAATGAACCAGTTTAATAACAGGACTCTCCCCGAGTGGACCGAAACGTTTTTGAAGTTTTCTTTTGTCCTTGTAACTCCTTATAATCTCTCTCTCTCTCTCTCTATATATATATATATATATATAATATATATATATAACCTTTAACCTTTGGTTAGCTTCCGCCCAAATTGCTCATTCTGACGAAGGTCAAGCTTTTCACTCGACTTCAGGCCTACAATTTAACGTGAAATCCGAACCACGCCCCACCAGCAGCCCAGCGTCTTAACTAGTGATGAAAGCCGGTATTGAAAAACCGGTATTTATACCGGTATTGGACAAGAGACACGATACGATATCGTGATTATCGATACCGGGTTTTCGGTATTGAAGAACTGCTATTGTCTTTATTGTGGGAGTAATCAGCAAATGTCAAGTTAACAAAGATTTGTTTTTGTAGGATTTTGTGGCCAATGTGAGTAGAAATAATGATTTATCTTCATACATAACTTACACATGCAGTATATCTTTGAGGGGCGTCATTAGTGCATGTCACAATTTATCATTTGTTATAATATTATGTTATTGACGTTATATGATGTGTCCATTTTTCTGAAAAGGGAAACTATCATCCAGAACTCTCGCCTTAAAAATTTGAAATCGTATAAATACTATTGAAACGTTCAAAAACGTTTTTACACGATTCCAAAACCTCGCGTTGCTTTTTTAGATTCGTTATTGAGTTCATTCAGATTTCGAATTTCGTACTAGACGTTTGCAGTGGTTGATTGATGCGCATATTTCACAAGTTAAATTTTGTAATTTTGTTACGCGCGCATTGCAGTCTTGTGATATGGGAATAAACTATTTCTTACTTTAAATAATCTACCCCCTTCGAATCTATTACAAGAATGTCAAAACAATCAATCGTGTGGAATTATTTTATTAAGAAAAATAAAGACGAAGCTGAATGTTCAAAGTGTGAAAAAGTTATAAAGTGCAGTGGAGGCTCAACTAGTGGATTATCTGTTCATTTGAAAACAATTCATAATATAAATGTTGCTGAAATCAAGATAGGTACCATCGAGAAGCAATGCAACTAACTTTGATCCTACTAATGAATTTAAGAGTTTCGAAGTTTCTTCACAAAGAAGTGAAAATTTAGAGAAGCTGTACGAGGCATTGCTTTCCATTAAACCCACTAGTGTAGAATCAGAAAGAGCTTTTTCTGCTGCTGGCTTATTTCTGACCAAGCTAAGATCAAATCTCTCCGAACAATCATTAGATAGTCTTTGTTTCCTCAAAACTTACTTCCAAAACCAAAATAAGAAATAAATATGCAAAATTATTAATAAATTTTTATTTTTTAAAATTATTTTTCTGTAATTTACCTTTGGTTATCTGATATACTTAATCATTATAAATAGTCCTTCCTTTTTCCTGCCTTTCCCTAGGAGCTGCTGTTCAAACTTTTTTCAATCAATGCTATTTTCCCTTTGGTGTCGGTGACAGAATTTAAAAAGTAACTTCAGTTTTTATTGTCGTTAATGTGGTGAGTACTACAGGTCCTGCAGGCTTGTGGAGGGTTGGCACTTGGCACGGTGACACCAAAAAAATCATTATAAATTATTCTCTGCATAAAACCGGTATCAGTAAAATAATTGTTCAAATACCGGTATTAAAAATTGTCAGTATTATTTCATCCCTAGTCTTAACCACTAGGCCACCGAGGGTACCCATTTATCTACCAACCACTTTATTTTTGTGGAAGGATGAACAGCTGGGTTTTGCTGCGCGCCGTCTGCTGTCACTGGGTTTCGAACCCATGGCCGAGACCAATGGATTCGTAGTCAGCGACGCTAACCACTACACCACCGAGGCGCATACTATATATAGTGTATTATATATATGAAAATTATTTCACGAAAAGTTTGAACAAAGATAGTATAAAAATGTGGGAAGCGGCCCACGAATCAAAACCCGTGAAATTTGATTTTTTTTAACTTGGTTGGCCTCTCTCTACCCTCCCTCCACCCCTAGCGCCCCAAAAAATTTTATGAAGCGTCGTTTCAGTGGATTATACAGTATGTAGTATGTAATAGCTTTTCTTTATTTCTTTACAAAATAGGTTTTTGGATTTTGATTTACGTATAGAAATTTGTAAATTTTTTTTTTTTTTTACAAAATTACTTAATAGATGAAATAATTAATTAATTGCAAAATTAATTACAAAATTAATTAATTTCGTTAATTTTAACAAGTTTAACATTTATTTTCCGTTTTCTGTGTTCCCAAATAAGGAGTTTGTTCTGATTATTCTTGGTATTACAGAATGCTTGATTTTTGTCTATGTATCAGGTTGTAACATAAATTCTGCTCGATTAGAAAACGGACGACAGATAATAGAATAACCTCAAGATAATGTGAAATAGCTTTAGAAATGTTGCAAAATACATGTGGCGACAGGTTCGCACAGGTTTTATCACGATACAGAATAATACAGAATGACTTAGCTAGTGTAGGCTTAGGCTAGTGTAGGATTAGGCTAATGAATATTTTCTCTGGTGTTTTTCATACAGTTACAACGCCACCCCTACGATATTACAGTAATTGAAAAAACATGGAGCCCACGAAAGAGCATATTCGACATGTGATGCTGTATGAGTTCCATAAAGGATCTAACGCTAGTGAATCCGCAAAAATCATTCAAAGAGTTTATGGAAATGATGTTGTGAGCAAATGAATGTGTTGGAGATGGTTTGAGAAGTTCAGAAATGGAGACTTCAGTCTGAAAGATTAATTATCAACGAACAGGACGACCAAATGAGTCAGATGAAGAGTTGCTGAAAGCAACAGTGGAGGAAAACGCAACGGTAACTGTAAGAGAACTTGGCCTGCAACTCGGCGTTAGCCATATGACCATTCATCGTCATTTGAAGCTGTTAGGAAAAGTATCGAAGGTTGGAAAATGGGTTCCGCATGATTTGTCACAAGCGAATTTTCAACATCGAATCGATATTTGCACATCACTGCAGTCTCGGCAACTGCAGGCACCGTTTTTGAATCGGATCGTCACTGGGATGAAAAATGGGTCCTTTATAACAATATTAAGCGTCGACATCAGTGGCTTAGCCGTGAAACAAAGCCTGAACCTCAGCCAAGGAATGGACCCCATCCAAAGAAAATTTTGTTATGCATTTGGTGGGATATGCAAGGAATTATTCATTTTGAGCTTCTGCCAGATAACCAAACAATCACAGCTGAAGTCTACTGCCAACAACTCCAACGATTGAAGATGGCGTTACAAGAAAAACGCCCTGCATTAATTAATCGCAGAAGTGTTCTATTCCACCAGGATAACGCGCGCCCTCACACTGCTCGAATCACCACTGCCAATTGGAGGCATTTGGTTGGGAAAAAATGCCTCATCCACCTTATTCTCCGGACATCGCACCTTCAGACGACCATTTATTCAGAAGTCTACAACACCACCTAGATGGACAAAAGTTGCAATCCAGGGAAGCTATCGAAAACGAAGTGATCGCTTTTTTTAACTCGAAACCAAGGGATTTCTTCGAACGCGGCATAAAAAAACTTTTCTACAGGTTGGGGGAGGTTATAGAAAAAGAAGGGATTTATATTGATGATTTGTCATTGTCATTCAATTTTTGTTGTGAATAAACTAAAAATTTGAGCAAATTTGTCCTTATAAGTCCGTTAATTTTTGTTCTGAATGAACTAAAAATTCGAGCAGAATATATGTTACAACCTTATACAATTATAATATTATATACACAGACTTTGCCAAGGCGTTCGACAAGTGTGACCATGGGATCATAGCACATAAATTAAAATATATGAGAACTGTAGGAAAAGTAGGAAAATAAAAAAGATGTTAACTTCCTTAGTGAGCGGCAACAAGTCTTACAGTCCAAGAAATATATTCATCAGAATCAGAAGGTACGTAGCGCAGTACCACAAGGAACAGTATTAGCTCCATTACTCTTTATAATTATGCTAACTGATATAGACGATGAAGTTACCAATGATAGCACAGTAACATCCTTTGCTGAGAGACACAAAAATTAGTACAAAAAATAGGAAACCCAGAATAAGATAATCTCCACAAACGGACACGAACAGCATTTAAAGATGGTTAGAAGAAAACAATATGAATTTAACATCTAGAAATTTCAACTATTAAGATATGAAAGAAGTGAGGGACTAAAAATCCATGAAATACTATGCCCAAATGGAGAGGAAATCAGAGAAACTCTAAAGCAAAAGATTTAGGAATTGTAAACAATGACTGATGATGCGAAATTTGAAACACAAAATAAGATAACAGTAAACAGAACAAAAAGAATAACTGGACAGATATTGAGAACCTTTAAAAGAAAGGAAAACAATGTAATGATTCCTCTACTGAAAGCCCTGATCATACCCAAGCTGGAGTATTGCTCAGTCTTAACATCCCCGTATAGTAAAAAAGACATTAGTCAACTAGAAGGGATTCAGAGAAGCTTCACAGCCAAGATTAATAGATGCAAAAAACTAAATTACTGGAAACAATTACGTAAATTAAATATATATACTCGCTAGGAAGAAGAAGTGAGAGGTACGCCATAATTTACATATGGAAAATTATATAGAAACTAATTCTAATCTCAAATTGAATTTTATGGATTATGACCATTCACCTATGACCATTCAAACAACACTGGGAAATAGGAACAGAAAAATGTGTAGTGTTTTCAAACTAAAGGCTATAGACAAGGAACATCTTCAAGCCTGAACGAAAACAGCTTTGTTGTGAGGGGGGCTAAGACTATTCACCCAACTGCCCAAAGTACTTAGGAACACAAATGGTGTGGTGGTGGAAGGCTTCAAAAGAAGGCTAGACACCTGGCTCAGGACAATTCCTGATGAATCGGATGTAACATATTGTGAAATGGAGAACTCAAAGAAGCAACTCTCTCCTGCACCAAGCCAACTCTAGAGGTGGGGCCACGAACCTGACCATCATAAAGTGAGGAATCATCACTCAGGGCAGTGTAATGTAAGAATACATTTCTAAATATATAGCTATATTAGCTATATTTAGATAGCTATACAAATATTTATCTACATATTGTGTGTATACACACACACACACACACACACACACACACACCTTTGGTTAGCTTCCGGCCGAATTGTTCATTCTGACAAAGGTCAAGCTTTTCACTCGTATAGTTTAACGTGGAATCCGAACCACGCCCCACCAGCAGCCCAGCGTCTTAACCACTAGGCCACCCAGGGTACTCATTTATCTACCAACCACTTTCTTTATTGTGTGGAAGGATGAACAGCTGGGTTTTGCTTTGCGCACCGGCTGCCATCACCGGGTCTCGAACCCGGGGCCGATGGATTCGTAGTCAGCGATGCTAACCACTACATCACCGAGGCGCATATATATATATATATATATATATATATATATGGTGTTCATAACATGTGGGACGCACTTTCAGGATGAATTCAGGACCTGAAAACAATGAAAAAAGCTTTATATAAACATATGCTCGAAATCGCTTTGTTTCCGAATTACAGCCCGTTATATGTTCCAGCAAGTATCCGCCTTACCTTTAAAGGAAGTGCTCAAAATGACCGCCTTGCGCTTGAATACATGCCTGAACACGCCTCATCATAGACTGCCTGACGCCGTCAAACATTCCAGGTATTGCTCGGATTTTCTGGCATCCTTGTTCTACACGTTGGCGAAGCGTTTCAATGTTGTCAATGAGCGTCACGTAAACGATGGATTTCAGCTGACCCCAGAGGTAAAAATCGAGTGGATTCAGGTCCGGGGAGCGAGCAGGCCACGTAATGGGTCCTCCACGGCCTATCCATTTATCAGGGAAATGGTCATCCAATAGTCTCTGGCTACTCGACTAAAATGAGGCGGAGCGCCGTCATGCATAAACCATATACGATGTCGGACACCAAGAGGAACTTCATCTAGTAAATCGCTAAATCATTCCTTAAAAAATTGAAATAGGATTCTCCTGTTAATCTTCCAGGCAAAACAAAAGGACCGATTAAGTTGTCGGCAATAAGTCTTGCCTATACATTGATACTAAATTGTTGTGGTGCTTGACTGGATGATAACATGCGGATTCTCTTCGGCCCAGTGATGAGTGTTGTGAAAATTGATCACGCCATTTCTTGTGAAGGCATCATCGTCAGAAGACAACACGGGATAGAAAAAGAGGATTGCGAGCACATGTTGAAGGAACCAAGTACAAAAAGCCTCTTGTGGTGGAAAATCAGCTTCAGTAAGGCCTTGTACTCTCTGAATGTGATATGGGTAAAGCTGTTGTTCCCGTAAAATTCTCCACACAGTTGTGTATCTTACACCCTCTGCCGCTGCTATCCTTCAGGTGCTGACACCAGGATGTTCCTCCACTCGATTCAGGACCCGCTCCTCCAACTCAACAGTTCTGATTGATCTACCACCATCTGAAACTCGCGTGTTGAATGATCTGTATCACCAAGACGCTCGTCTATTCTCTGAAAGGTCTTCTTATCTGGCAGACGGCGATTCGGGAACCTTTCCGCATACAGACGTCTTGCTGCGACCGCATTACACTCGGCAAGTCCATACATGAGATGCATGTCTGCCATTTCTCTGTTTGAATAAGCCTCCATTCTCACTTCAAATGCACACTATCACTGAATAGCACAAAAACTTTTAAGGTTTTTTTTTTAACTGGACTGCACTTAGTCACGGTGAGAAGTTACGAATACGAACAGTGAAACACCGCGATGCACCTCTGACTGACTGATGGCTCTACAGTCTACACTCAACGATATTGAAACATGTTACAGAGTGTACGAAACATTACAATCGGCAAGTCCATGCATGAAATAAGTCTCGTACACACTCACAAACATTGTCGGCAAGCAGTGTTTGTAAACAGTTTGCGGAAAGAATTGCTGGAACACAAAACGGGCTGTAACTCGGAAACAAAGCGATTTCGGACATATGTTTATATGCACTTTTTTATTGTTTTCAAGTCCTGAATCCATCCTGAAAGTGCGTCCCACATGTTATGAAACACCCTGTGTATATACAGGATACCTTTATAAGCTATATATCATACATATATCCCCATTATACGTACTAACGAATGGCGAGTTGTAAAGGTACAGTAATCTTGAAAGACAAAAACTTGATTAGCAAATCCACAGGAACACAAATGGATGTGTCTAGAAGGTCTTCCCAAATGTTTGCTGGAACTTCTTCGTCTGAGGAATGGAGCGTATTCCTCCTTCAAATGGATGAATGTCTCTGAGGCAACGATTGATATGCTAACTAGATCGTCTTTTCAGCATCAAAATTCTCCCTTCATTTCGTATGTAAATTTCTACTTCAGGGAAATATACTCCCGCTACTGATAATACCATGGGTAGAAAACAGAAAAGAAAAAGAAACAACTTTTGCGCATATTGAATCAACCTTTTATGATTGCTTTTAAATCAATCTTGTGTGTTTTTATATAAAGGAACGATGTTTAATTATGTTGTGTTGAAAATTTTAGTTTGTTTATTTCTGAAGGGGGATATTTTTTTTGTGTGTGTCTTGGTTTTCATTAGTTCTATTTTATATACGAGTATATATATATATATATATGGGATGAATTTCACACTTAAACACATGAAATGAATGATTGATGCAAACCCACAAGGAAAAAAAAAATGATTCGAAGGCCTTCCGTGTATTCAGCAGTGGTGCACCTCGTCAGAGGGGGGATATATATATATATATATATATATATATATATATATATATATATATATATATTATTCCCTGACGAGATGTACTGCTGAATATACGAAAGGCCTTATATATATATATATATATTATATATATATATATATATATGAAAATTATTTCACAAAAGTAACACGTGAAAAATACTTATGGTGAATAAAACCACGAAGGAAAGGAAACACAGAGTGGTGCTCAAGCGTTTCGTCTAATGACGATGTCATTAGACGAAAGCGCTTGAGCACCACTCTGTGTTTACTTTCCTTCGTGGTTTTATTCATCATATAATATATATATATATATATATATATATACACACCTTTCCTTTCACCCTTTCAAATGTTCCATGCGATGATTCCTCATTTCACGAAGGTCAAGCTTGTCGCCCCTCCTCTATATATGTGTATGAGGAGATTGTAGACACCAATCGACCAGGGCAGTACTCTTGGGGAGACGTTAGGCAGGAGACAGGGAGTGCTGGAATTCCTATTTCTCCTGTCATTATCCTCCTTAGCTGATCTTTTTCCGTGTCTCATCTACCCTGTGAGCAGTCCAGCATACTCTCAAACACACACTTCTCCCTCTATTCCTCACTACATAATGCATCTTACACACTACACAATATTTTCAAAATTTATACATACACACATATATATATATATATATATATATATTATATATATATATATGTATGAAAAAATGCATCGTTGAGCCTCGGAGACGTTGATTTTGGCTCTCTCCTTCTTCTATAGAGGGGCGTGTTTGCAGGGCGCTCGCTCTTGGCCCCTCCTGCCCGCATATAAAAAATATATAGATGCATTTACGCTTCGTTTATTTAATTAATATCTGTAACGGAAGCTGAGAGTCAATATTTAGAGAAGACATTTCTATTCATTTGTTGGCTTATAATTACAGCGATGAATGAATATCTCTCTCTCTCTCTCTCTCTCTCTCTCTCAAACACATACACACACACACACACACACACACCACACTCTCTTTAATCTAATGTGGCATTGCCGTCGATAAAAGACTCAATTGGGGTAATACCGCCGGTAGTCGAATCCAATAGGATAGTGCCACAATTATGGCACTTTTAAATTGATACAATTTTATAAAGCGTTTATGGCGTTTTTTTTATACTTTTTTCGCTTAGCCACTTCTTCCTTGGAGAGCCTCATATGCCGTTCACACTTTGATTATCTCATGTACACATCATAAGTTATTATAGTTTAAAGTTGCACAAAGACTTTGTAATCACCTTGCGTATATAGACACCTGATTCAGAAGGATTCATGGAAGATGGGAGATAGAGAAATCAAGAAAGCAACTTTCTCCATCACCAAGGCAACCAAGGTAATGCCTTCAAAAGGTTCTTCAAAGATATAAGGAGGAATGGAATTGAATGTTGCAATAATATATTCGATTAGATCTCGTCTACATTTCAAATATCATATATATATATATATATATATATATATATATATATATATATATATATATATATTATAGCGAGGAATAGGAGGACGAAAAGATGGTACATGTTTATTGACAGACGTTTCGGAAAAATTCAATTTCCATCATCAGTGCTAAAAAAATTTTAAAACAAGTAAAAATAAATAAGTACAATAAATAGAAACGAACAACAAATTAAAATGGCGCAACAATTAGCGAGAATCAAAAGCAAGTTACAATGTGTATTAAATTAAAAGATTAAAAGTTAAATGATATAAAGCGTAAAAGTATGAATAATAAGTAAAATATAAAATGGTTTAGGTGGAAACAGAATTGTAGTTTCTTACAATTAGCGAAAATTAAAAGCAAGTTACAATGTGTATTAAATTAAAAGATTAAAAGTTAAATGATATAAAGTATAAAAGTATGGATGATAAGTAAAATATAAAATGGTTTAGGTGGAACAGAATTGTAAAGTTTCTTACCAGATTATAATGAAACTAATTATACAGAAGATTGGGAATGGCTGCCTGTTGAAAGAATTCCATTGGGACGATGGAGCCGGGCGGAGTGATGGTGGATTTCTTTTGATGGTTTATTTGGCAATGTTTAGATTGAAAGCGGAACTGTAATCGTTGAGGGTTGGCTGGATACTGAGGATGTGAAGGGACTCAAGTATGCGGAGGTCGATTGGTTGGTTGGCTGAGTTAATGATTTTGAAATTGGAGGAGAGTAACGGGTGGTTGTGGAGGTGGCAGTGATCCCTTATTGCAGATTTGGAGGGTTTGTTCAGGGGCTGTGAAGTTCTTGTAGAAATGCCACGATGCTCGTCTACTCTTGTTTGATATTGTCGGATGGTACTGCCAATATAGTTCGCTTTGCAGCGAACACAATTAAAAGCGTAGACAGTGGACGAAGCAAGTGGCTGGGGTGTTTTTTCTTTATGGTTGAGGTAAGATAAACGATTACAGTTCCGCTTTCAATCTAAACATTGCCAAATAAACCATCAAAAGAAATCCACCATCACTCCGCCCGGCTCCATCGTCCCAATGGAATTCTTTCAACAGGCAACCATTCCCAATCTTCTGTATAATTAGTTTCATTATAATCTGGTAAGAAACTTTACAATTCTGTTCCACCTAAACCATTTTATATTTTACTTATCATCCATACTTTTATACTTTATATCATTTAACTTTTAATCTTTTAATTTAATACACATTGTAACTTGCTTTTAATTTTCGTAATTGTAAGAAACTACAATTCTGTTTCCACCTAAACCATTTTATATTTTACTTATTATTCATACTTTTACGCTTTATATCATTTAACTTTTAATCTTTTAATTAATACACATTGTAACTTGCTTTTGATTCTCGCTAATTGTTGCGCCATTTTAATTTGTTGTTCGTTTCTATTTATTATACTTATTTATTTTTACTTGTTTTAAATTTTTTTAGCACTGATGATGGAAATTGAATTTTTCCGAAACGTCTGTCAATAAACATGTACCATCTTTTCGTCCTCCTATTCCTCGCTAAGTTACGCTTCCCTAAGAACAAACCATTCAACCAAGTTATATATATATATATATATATATATATATATATATATATATATATATAATATATATATATATATATGTAGCGGATCGACAAGAAATAGACCAACAAATCGACAGACATACTTTCTTTCCACGCTACCATAAAACAGTTTGGAACACACGTGGGCTAACAAACAATGGAAAGTCTGTTCTTTCCCAAGGCGCGAAAGTAAGTTTTTATCAACCCAAGGACGCGTTTACAAGGCGTCTTAAATAATTGGCATGAAGTCTACGTCACAGGCCTACGGTATAAAAGGAGCTTCCACTTATACTCACTCTCACTCACCCGTACGCTCACCATCGAACGTCCACCAACCGCTTTCCGGCCCCCTGGCCGAGGGGCCACGGCCGCTACTTTCTTCAGGGCCTACAATTTGTCTTCACGTAAGATCTACAGACCACCTGCAGAAGCAATCTTTCGAGGCCCAACCGGAATCACTTCGGGCCTGCGGTTTGCCGGGTCGGCCTTCAAGTTTCTCCACGTTCCTCGAGATATCTTCCGCACCACAGGCCTACGCCTGCAATATCACAAGGCCAGCCTGCACCTCGAGAAGTAACATCACCTCAGGCCTCCACGAAGCCTACATCCATCATCTCAAGAGGCTTAACGAACAACGACAACTAGAATCTGCGTAATAGGTTTGTCTTCAATCCGCCTTCAACAAAGGTTACGTC